>CM019064.1:450441077-450624954 GCA_009667805.1 Leptobrachium leishanense
CCTACCCCTAACCCTAACCCTACCCCTAACCCTAACCCTACCCCTAACCCTACCCCTACCCCTAACCCTACCCCTAACCCTAACCCTAACCCTACCCTAACTGTCAGTTTATTTTATTATTTTTATTTTTTTACACTTTTTTTACACACTTTTTTTAACTTTTTTTTTACTTTTTTTTACACTTTTTTTTTTCTCTGCTGGTGCCTTGATCCCTCGAGGCACCCAGCAGAGCACCTGATCACTGAAGTGATCGATTTTGTACTGAGTGCCACGATACCTCGTGGCACTCAGTACTTCCTGCCGCTACCGGAAGTGATCGCTCGGGGGAGCGATCACGGACGGACCGGCGGCAGGTAAGTATATTACAAGGATGCCTCGATGTCGAGGCATCCTTGTAATATGCTCAGAGCAGCTGGAAGCGATCCGATCGCTTCCAGCGCTCTGTAGAAGTGCCGGGCACCTCTCCGGTGCAACCGGATGTAGATCGCTCGGGGAGCGATCACATGGGTGCCCCGGCACTTCTAACGGCCATTGCACGGATGCCTGGACTCCCAGGCATCCTGCAATGGCGTTTGAGCTGCTGGAAGCGATCCGATCGCTTCCAGCAGCTCAAAAAACGGCAGGACGTACCATGTACGTCAGCGGGTCTAAGAGAGACCGCTGCAATGACGTACATGGTACGTCCGCGGTCGGGAAGGGGTTAATGAAAAAAAAAAATAAGAGTTGTCACGTAAGTTTCAATTTCAGACACATCAAAATTTCACTGTGCATGCCTTATCCTTTGCAAATTTTCATTCATGCGTATATATATTGCCCAGGCCAATCCCCTGGTGGAGATAGGGGGTTCATATCTCCAGGCATCTAGTGGGTCATGGAGGGTGTCAATCGAAAGGCCTGAGCATGGCTTTCGAATGATACCCAACATGACCAGGTATAAAAGTAAAGAAAATAAAAAACATGTATTTTTTTGTGTGTTATTTTTTTTTAATGCAGCAATATTGTTCACATTTCAATTATGTGAACAATGATGCTGCACTAATGATTTTTTTCTATGGGGTGCGTTTGCTATAAATCGCGTAATTCCACCCACAAAATGTAACAATTCCCCATTTCTAATTTTTGTACAAGTGCACCCATAGAAAACATAACCGCAAACGCTCATGTGCTAAAATGTGGAAAAAAAACACTTTACACACTGCAGATGATTAAAAATTCAATTTTTATTGCACTTTTTGTCATAATATACAGGCAGGACATGACATATACATATAAAAATGATATGTTATGAATCTGCGGAGTCTGCCGGAAAGAACGATATCTAATATGTCTGGGTCATTTAATAAAATGTGACTTCAAATCGCGTTTAAACATGATGAGCGAAAGCGGTAAAAATGAGCTGAGCACACAGCAGTGAAATGCAGGGTTAAGGGGTTAAACAGCATATCAGAGGAAGATCTAGTAGAGAAATGAACACTTCTCAGAAGCATAGGTGTTGTTTGATACATGTTCAGGAGACACCACACCCTCAGTCTACAGACAATGTATCAAATTCATCAGACCAGACTAATTAAAATCACATGTTCTTTCCAAACACTGATTAACACCTGTTGTTTTCGGCGTTTGAGAACACAGGTCATTTAGAGGTGAGAATCTTTGCACGTAGACATTATTTTTTAATTCATTATCTAATAAACCATTGCTTATAATATTCTGCAGTAAAGAGTCTCTTTATTTCTAGATTTGTTTGTATTTTGCAATTATAATGTGAACGATGATGCACTAATGATTTTTTTCTATGGGGTGGGTTTGCTATAAATCACGTAATTCCCACCACAAAATGGAACAAGTCCCCATTTCTAATTTTTTACAAGCGCACCCCATAGAAAACATAACCGCAAATGCTCCTGTGCTAAAATGTGAAAAAAACAACACTTTACACACGGCAGATGATTAAAAATTCAATTTTTATTGCATTTTTTTCATAATATACAGCCAGGAAAGGACGTATACATATAAAAATGATATATTATGAATCTGCGGAATCTGCCGGAAAGAACGATATCTAACATGTCGGTCATTTAACAAAGCGAAAGCGGTAAAAATGAGCTGAGCACAGCGGTGAAATACAGCATATTAGAAGTTTTAGGAGGGAAATTAACACTTCTCAAATCTCAATCAGAAGCAGACATCACCCCACCCCCTCAGTATAGTCTACTATGTATCAAATTGATTAGACCAGACTAAAAACACCTGTTATGCCGTTTGAAATACACAGGTCATTTAGAGTTGAGAATCTTTGCACGTACACATTAGTTTTTAATTCAATATCTAATAAACCATTGCTTATAATAATCTGCAGTAAAGAGTCTCTTTATTTCTAGATTTTTTAGTATTTTTTTAAGCATTTTCTATACTTTTTTCAAAATTTCTTTTTTTTGCGAACTCGAACCGAACACACCCAAAAAGTTTGAAGTTTGCGAACTTTTTAAACGACCAAAGTTCGGTTCGAACTCCAAACTGATCGAACCGAACAGCTCATCCCTAATGAGGATGACCCCATTGTGCACTTCCTCCTCCCAGTCACGTACTAGTCCTTGTGTTTCTGGGCACACAAAACCCTCCCTTGAGGAATCCCCACCTTCAATGCCGCCACTACTTAAATATTCCTCCTCCTCCTCATCCTCCTCATCCTCTTCCTGTCTGATCTGAGGACCCACAGGAATGCTGTCTGCGTAAAGACTGGGGCCTTGAGAGCTAGGGAAGGCCTCCTCTTCCTCCCGCTGCTCTGCCTCTCGTGCCACATCTATAATTCCCCGCAGAGTGCGCTCCAGCAGGAACACTAAAGGAATTGTGTCACTGATGCATGCACTGTCCCTGCTCACCATCCTCGTTGCCTCCTCAAATGGCGACAGTACAGTGCATGCATCCTTGATCATCAGCCACTGCGGGGGGGAACAAGTTGACCTGAACCTGTCCTTGTGCCATACTCACACAGGTACTCATTGCTGGCCCTCTGCTGCTGGTGCAGACGCTGCAGCATTGCTAATGTCGAGTTCCACCTGGTGGGCATGTCACAGATCAGACGGTTTGTGTGAAGGTGGAATTCTCTTTGAGTTTCTGCCAGGCAAACACTTGCTGGGAATGACCATCTGAAGTGGCTGCAGACTTTTCTGGCCTGGCTGAGAAGCTCTGCCAGCCCTGGGTACCTGGTTAGGAAACGCTGTACCACCAGATTTAGGACGTGTGCTAGGCATGGTACATGAGTCAACTTACCCTGGCGTAGTGTGGAGAGAAGGTTGCTGCCATTATTACAGACGACCATTCCCAGCTCAAGCTGGCGTGGTGTTAACCATCTCTGCACCTGCCCCTGCAGATCTGACAGAATTTCTGACCCGGTGTGGCTCCTGTCCCCTAATCAAACCAGCTCAAGCACAGTATGGCATCTTTTTGCTTGAGCCATTGCGTATTCCCTGCCACGCTTCGGATTAACTGCCATTTCGCCAGAGACAGAGAAAGAGGAGGAGGAAGAGGTGGTGGAGCAGACAGACCTCATACCAGCAGCTTTCATGAGGTGTGGTGGATGAACAAGCTCCAGCATAGAGCCCCGTCCTGGATCTCTCCCAGCTGCAAGCAGAGTTACCCAGTGTGCCATGAAGAAAATGTAACGGCCCTGTCCATGATTGCTGGACCACGTGTCTAAAGTCATATGCACCTTGCTGCTGACTGCCTTTCCCCATGACTCCATAACATTGTCTTCCAAGTGCTGGTATAGTGCTGGAATGGCCTTCCGTGAAAAGAAAAGGCGTTTTGGAACCTGCCACTGTGGTACAGCACATTCAGAAAATTCCCAGAAGGAAGCAGAGTCCTCCAGCTGGAAAGCCAGCAGCTGTAATGCGAGTAATTTTGCTAAACTGGTGTAACATTGGGAGCTTCCAGCCCTACCTGTGTGCTTGAGGGCAGCATGTCTGATGCTGCTTGCTGACCAATGCCCGGTTTAAATGGAGACAGGCAGGGAGGTGGTTGCATGAGGCGCGGCTTGAGTGGGGGGCGTGGTCTGGTGAAGGTCTTTAAAAACCCTCAGTGTATTCTCAGCAGTTGCCAGATCGTGGTTATCCATACCTGAGCTCCTTGTACCTGACTGCTATATTGAATTAACCCGTTATTGACCTCTGCTTGTTTCTGACCATTCTGCCTTCTGTTGCCCTAGACCATTTTCTTGTACTACGCCACTGCTCTGATATCGACCCAGCTATTCCATTTGACCATTCTGAACTCTGTATTCCTGATTCTGGCTCGGCTGACTACTCCCTGTGTTGTTAACCCTTTCTGTCTAGCTAGTTTACCTGGCCAATTCTAAGGACCAGACAGTTAGAGATCTTTCACGGCTACTCTGTTGGTAGCTTCTGGGCTCTGTGGAGTGTTGGGCGTTAAGTACTGCATGGTGGGATCTGGGAACCGTGACAGCTGGCATTTAGACGCTGTGCTTGGGGATGGTTGGGACTATATTTTTTCTTACGCTGCAGCAGCTGGGGCAACGTAATCTGACTGCGTAAATCTTCAGCTGATGGGATGCTGTCACATTGTGAGGAAGGACCTAGTACACCCATTACTGTAGCATCATCCCTGTCGGTGGAGGTTGTAGGCAGTGACATGGCAGGACATATAGTGGGGGTAGAGACAGATGAGGAGGACCTATGCAATGTGTTGTGCCAACAGGATGCGTGGCAGGTGGTCATATGTCGCCTCAAGCACGTGGTACCCAAGCAAGGGATGTCTTTCCCACGCTTGATCCTCATCAGACATAGATTACAAATAGCAATGGTGCGGTCTGCTGCACATTTCTTAAAGAACTCCCAGACAGCAGACTTCCTGTACATGTACTTTGAGACAACAGCGCTCTGCACCTGAGCAGCTGTGACTTCTGATGCCTTGGATTGGCTATGGTTGCTCATAGAGGACGTTCTGCCTCATTTTTGTTGTGCCTCCTCCTCCCTTGACTCCTGTCCGATCAGGCACCCAGGTGGAGTCAGTGACCTTATCATCGTCATCACCCCCTATCTCCTCGTCACTGGAGCCAACCTCGCAATATGCTGCAGCTGCTGGGGGAACACGAGTGCCAGTTCTTTTTGTGTCACGGGCACCCCCTTCCTCGAGGATGATTTTACTCCCTTCCTCAACCTCAGAGTTTGAATCAGAGCACTGGAGTTGCTGCGCATCCTCAAGCAGCATGTCACTGTCACTGTAGTCAAACAAATCAGCTGACTCCTCCGTGTGTGATAGTGAGGCTACGGCAGGAGTAGCTGTGGACATGGAGGCTGAATTAGATGTTTTGGCAGCTGAGGTGGACTGTAAACCACTACAAGCCTGGCTGGCAGAGGACTCGGAGGATGAGGATGGCCTGGTTAGCCAATCCTGCAAATCCTCTGTTGCTGCTGCTTAAGATGGCCAGCAGAAACAAGGACAAGCGTGCCCCTGCAGAGGATCGACCACGTCCCCGACGACTAAGGGCACAGCCTTCCGACACAGAGGCTGCTTGCCCTCTTATCTGTGTCTGGGAGCGTCTGCCTGTCCTTTTTGGTCTTTCTGACATGGTGAGTGATATATAGATTAAAGATAAACAGAACTCTGATTCAACTCTGTTATAAAAATTGGAGATATGCAGAACTCTGATTCAACTGTGTTATCTAGATTAAAGATTTCCTGAACTGTGGTATAACTCAGTGAGACACCCTGATAGCTGGCAGCCAGTGACAAGACACAGATTACAATTCCCAGAAACCTCCTATAAGTCTGTGAGACCGCCTGATGGGTGTCAGTTATGGATGAGCCGAACACCCCCGAGTTCGGTTCACATTCGAACTCGAACTTTTCAAATGTTCGTATCCGAACCCGAACTCGAACTCAATACAAGTCAATGGGGCTGAAAATTCAGTTTTTAGAGTGCGCTCCGAGAGGGCATATATGCTAGATATTTGCCATAAAAGGTGTATGGGAGTCCGGGTAGTGCCCTGGGGGACAGGAAACAAGGACAAAAAGTTTTTAAAAAAAACGTTTTTAAAGGGACAGTAAGTTTTCCATGAAATAAGGGTTAAAAATAAAAACGAAAAATTGCTTCAAATATCGTGCCTAGGAGGTCCCCATAACCTGCCCGTGAAGTGGCGGATTTGTTGATGTATAGAAACATTTAAAAACAATGTCTGGGTCCGGGAAGTGCCCTGGGGGACAGGAAACAAGGACAAAAAGTTTTAAAAAAAAGTTTTTAACCCCTTCACTGCTGATGACGTGTGGGACACGTCCTCAGTTACTCCCGCTGTATGCTGAGGAGGACGTGTCCGACACGTCATCAGCTTTGCGGGACCCCCGTCGGAGATACTCACCTATCTGTCCGGGGTCCCGCAGCGTTCTGACTTCAGCGTCCTCAGACGCTGAAGTCAAGCTCCTCCCGATGTAACTGACATCATCGCACCATGCGCGATGACGTCATTTCCAGGCGACCCCCCGGCAATGCCGGGAGATCGCCTGGAAGGGAGGGGGGATCCGTTCGGATTACTCTCCCTTCCGATCGGGAGGTCCCACAAAAAAAAGCCAGGCACCGCTTAAAAGGAGAGAGTCTTCCTTTTAAGCGGTGCCTGGCTTTAACCCCCTAGGCACCGGGTCGCACTTCGGCGCCTTGCGGCGCCGAAGTGTGGCCTAGCTCCCGTGGGGGCCGCCATCTTGGATGGCGGCTCCACCCCCGGGTCCCCCTTGCTGCCTGACGTCCTCACGCATAGCGTGATGATGTCAGATAGCCGGGGAACCCCTAGCTGCCCGGAATCCCCTGGTGGAGATAGATGCTGTTAGGTTGTGTATAGAAATGCTGTGAGGCTGTGTATAGAGATGCTGTGTATAGAGCTGCTGTGAGGCTGTGTATAGAGATACTGATGGGGTTGTGTATAGATATGCTGTGAGGTTGTGTTTAGAGATGCTGATGGGGTTGTGTATAGAGATGCTGTGTATAGAGATGCTGATGGGGTTGTGTATAGAGATGCTGTTTGTGTATAGAGATGCTGATGGGGTCGTGTATAGAAATGCTGTGAGGCTGTGTATAGAGATGCTGTGAGGCTGTGTATAGAGCTGCTGTGAGGCTGTGTATAGAGATGCTGATGGGGTTGTGTATAGACATGCTGTGAGGTTGTGTATAGAGATGCTGATGGGGTTGTGAATAGAGATGCTGTGAGGCTGTGTATAGAGATGCTGTGAGGCTGCGTATAGATATGCTGTGTGGCTGTGTATAGAGATGCTGTGTATAGAGATGCTGATGGGGTTGTGTATAGAGATGCTGTGTATAGAGATGCTGATGGGGTTGTGTAGGTTGTGTATAGAGATGCTTTTTGTGTATAGAGATGCTGATGGGGTTGTGTATAGAGATGCTGTGAGGCTGTGTATAGAGATGCTGTGAGGCTGTGTATAGAGATGCTGTGTATAGAGATGCTGATGGGGTTGTGTATAGAGATGCTGTGTATAGAGATGCTGATGGGGTTGTGTATAGAGATGCTTTTTGTGTATAGAGATGCTGATGGGGTTGTGTAGGTTGTGTATAGAGATGCTGTGAGGCTGTGTATAGAGATGCTGTTTATAGAGATGCTGTGTATAGAGATGCTGTGTATAGAGCTGCTGTGAGGCTGTGTATAGAGATGCTGATGGGGTTGTGTATAGAGATGCTGTGTATAGAGATGCTGTGTATAGAGATGCTGTTTGTGTATAGAGATGCTGTGTATAGAGATGCTGTGTGTAGAGATGCTGATGGGGTTGTGTATAGAGATGCTGTTTGTGTATAGAGATGCTGATGGGGTTGTGTATAGAGATGCTGATGGGGTTGTGTATAGAGATGCTGTGAGGCTGTGTATAGAGATGCTGTGTATAGAGCTGCTGTGAGGCTGTGTATAGAGATGCTGATGGGGTTGTGTATAGAGATGCTGTGAGGCTGTGTATAGAGATGCTGTGAGGCTGCGTATAGATATGCTGTGTGGCTGTGTATAGAGATGCTGTGTATAGAGATGCTGATGGGGTTGTGTATAGAGATGCTGTTTATAGAGATGCTGATGGGGTTGTGTATAGAGATGCTGTTTGTGTATAGAGATGCTGATGGGGTTGTGTATAGAGATGCTGATGGGGTTGTGTATAGAGATGCTGTGAGGCTGTTTATAGAGATGCTGTGTGGCTGTGTATAGAGATCCTGTGTATAGAGATGCTGATGGGGTTGTGTATAGAGATGCTGTTTGTGTATAGAGATGCTGATGGGGTTGTGTATAGAGATGCTGTGAGGCTGTGTATAGAGATGCTGTGAGGCTGTGTTTAGAGATGCTAATGGGGTTGTGTATAGAGATGCTGTTTGTGTATAGAGATGCTGATGGGGTTGTGTATAGAGATGCTGATGGGGTTGTGTATAGAGATGCTGTGAGGCTGTGTATAGAGATGCTGTGTATAGAGCTGCTGTGAGGCTGTGTATAGAGATGCTGATGGGGTTGTGTATAGAGATGCTGTGAGGCTGTGTATAGAGATGCTGTGAGGCTGCGTATAGATATGCTGTGTGGTTGTGTATAGAGATGCTGTGTATAGAGATGCTGATGGGGTTGTGTATAGAGATGCTGTTTATAGAGATGCTGATGGGGTTGTGAATAGAGATGCTGTGAGGTTGTGTATAGAGATGCTGATGGGGTTGTGTATAGAGATGCTGATGGGGTTGTGTATAGAGATGCTGTGAGGCTGTTTATAGAGATGCTGTGTGGCTGTGTATAGAGATCCTGTGTATAGAGATGCTGATGGGGTTGTGTATAGAGATGCTGATGTGGTTGTGTATAGAGATGCTGATGGGGTTGTGTATAGAGATGCTGTGAGGCTGTGTATAGAGATGCTGTGAGGCTGTGTATAGAGATGCTGTGAGGCTGTGTTTAGAGATGCTAATGGGGTTGTGTATAGAGATCCTGTGTATAGAGATGCTGATGGGGTTGTGTATAGAGATGCTGTGAGGTTGTGTATAGAGATGCTGATGGGGTTGTGTACAGAGATGCTGTGAGGTTGTGTATAGAGATGCTGATGGGGCTGTGTATAGAGATGCCTTGCGGCACCGAAGTGCGGCCTAGCTCCGGTGGGGGTTGCCATCTTGGATGGCGGCTCCACCCCCCGGGTCCCCTCTCACTGCCTGACGTCCTCACGCATAGCGTGATGATGTCAGATAGCCGGGGAACCCCTAACTGCCTGGAATCCCCTGGTGGCAGCTAGGGGGTCATGGAGGGTGTCAATCGAAAGGCCTGAGCATGGTCTTTCAAATGATACCCAACATGACCAGGTATAAAGTAAAAAAAATTAAAAAACAGGTATTTTTTTGTGTTATTTTTATTAATGCAGCAATATTGTTCACATTTCAATTATGTGAACAATGATGCTGCACTAATGATTTTTTTCTATGGGGTGCGTTTGCTATAAATCGCGTAATTCCCCCCACAAAATGTAACAATTCCCCATTTCTAATTTTTGTACAAGCGCACCCATAGAAAACATAACCGCAAAGCTCATGTGCTAAAATGTGGAAATAAAAACACTTTACACACTACAGATGATTAAAAATTCAATTTTTATTGCACTTTTTGTCATAATATACAGGCAGGACATGACATATACATATAAAAATGATATGTTATGAATCTGCGGAGTCTGCCGGAAAGAACGATATCTAATATGTCTGGGTCATTTAATAAAATGTGACTTCAAATCGCGTTTAAACATGATGAGCGAAAGCGGTAAAAATGAGCTGAGCACACAGCAGTGAAATGCAGGGTTAAGGGGTTAAACAGCATATCAGAGGAAGATCTAGTAGAGAAATGAACACTTCTCAGAAGCATAGGTGTTGTTTGATACATGTTCAGGAGACACCACACCCTCAGTCTACAGACAATGTATCAAATTCATCAGACCAGACTAATTAAAATCACATGTTATTTCCAAACACTAATTAACACCTGTTGTTTTCGGCGTTTGAGAACACAGGTCATTTAGAGGTGAGAATCTTTGCACGTAGACATTATTTTTAATTCATTATCTAATAAACCATTGCTTATAATATTCTGCAGTAAAGAGTCTCTTTATTTCTAGATTTGTTTGTATTTTTTAAGCATTTTTTAAACGTTTTTCAAAATAAAAAAAATTTCGAACTTGAACCGAACACGCCAGAAAGTTCGCGAACTTGCGAACGGCCAAAGTTCGAGTTGAACTCCGAACTGATCGAACCGAACAGCTCATCCCTAGTGGCAGTGACAAGACACAAATTACAATTCCCAGAAACCTGCTATAAATCAGTGAGACCCCCTGATGGGTGGCAGTGACAAGACACAAATTACAATTCTCAGGAACCTCCTATAAATCGGTGAGACCCCCTGATGGGTGGCAGTGACAAGACACAGATTACAATTCCCAGAAACCTGCTATAAATCAGTGAGACCCCCTGATGGGTGGCAGTGACAAGACACAAATTACAATTCTCAGGAACCTCCTATAAATCAGTGAGACCCCCTGATGGGTGGCAGTGACAAGACACAGATTACAATTCCCAGGAACCTCCTATAAATCAGTGAGACCCCCTGATGGGTGGCAGTGACAAGACACAAATTACAATTCCCAGGAGCCTCCTATAAATCAGTGAGACCCCCTGATGGGTGGCAGTGACAAGACACAGATTACAATTCCCAGGAACCTCCTATAAATCAGTGAGACCCCCCTGATAGGTGGCAGTGACAAGACACAGATTACAATTCCCAGATATCTGATAGAAGTGAGATCCCCCTCCAATAGCTGCTGGCAGTGAGTACACAGATTACAACAATTCCCAGATATTTTGTAGAAGTGAGACCCCCACAATAGCTGCTGGCAGTGAGAACACACCGATTACAACAATTCCTAGATATCTTGTAGAAGTGAGACCCCCACAATAGCTGCTGGCAGTGAGAACACACACTAACAGAACAATCTCCTCTCAAAAAACACGTGCTGGGGCTGCGAGGGACGCCTTATATAGTGTGCTGCGGGACTTAGCTCTGTGAGCCCATGATTGGGCAAAATTTGCCCAATTAGGACTCTGAGCCGTGATTGGCATAGTCTTGCACCTGTCTTGCACCTAAACTGTGGTCAGGTGCAAGGCTGTAGCCAATTTACAAGCTTCAGGCCAGTGGAAAAGTGCATTGTGGTCCATTGTGGTGCATTGTGGGTGAACTCGAACCGAACATGCAGAAATGTTCGGAGTTCCTGAACAGCCGAATGGCCGATGTTCGATGCGAACTCCGAACAGATCGAACCGAACAGCTCATGCCTAGTATTAAATCCTATATAAAATTAAGACCTTAATGGAAGACCGTCTGTGTCATATACATTTCCTCTTCAAGATGTACCGGCTGGGTGGAGTAGAGGTAGCATCACTGCACTGCATGGAGAGAGCCTATGGAGACATGGGTTCAATCCCAGTGAGCAACCTCTCCAGTAAGTGTCCTTGGGCAAGACACCTAACAGTACATACTCGCCACCCAGGACATACTTGAAACGAGAGAAATCTCAATGTATCCTTCCTGGTAAAATCCTTTCTCAAAAAAATAAAAAAAAACTTAAGAGGCTTTATTTGTTCTGCAGGTTTAATCAGGCGAACCCCATAGGCTTCAATATAGAAAATATACCTGTTTGTATATAGTATCTATTAAACTGTTCATTTGCAGCAAAAAGTCTCTTTATTGATTTTTTAGGATATTTTTCGGCATTTTTCGAGATTTTTTTTCAGCAATTTTTTTCCACATTGTTTTTTTAATGGTGTTTTTTTTTCTGTAACAGCCCTTTTTATTATCATTCATTGGATCTTATATGTAAATTCCAGGCATTTACGTTCAGTAGTATTTTTGCAAACAACTTTCAAACATTGCGTTGTCTTTTTGTTTTGTTTTTTTACCCCTGTTTGGCAGCTTGTCTGCTTTGTCCGGCGGCTGGTCGGCGCTGTGTTCGGTGGCTCGTCAGCTTTTTTTCAGGTCGTTTCGGCGGTTTCGTGGCGGATCGTCGGATGCATTTGGCGGGTTAGCGGTGGTTTTTCTGACCGATGCTGTGTTTTTTTGTTTTTTCTGTTCGCTTCGGCGGTCTTGCAGAGGTTTTTCGGCTGCGTTCAGCGGCTTGTTTGCTGCACTTCGGAGACCTGTGGTGAATGCTGAAATCACAGCAGAGTCGGCGAATCAAACTTGCCAAAGTGCGGGTAAGGTAGAGCACCGACATGTCGGCTCTCTGAATAACCCCGCAAGAGTAGAAAAAAATAGTGACCGGGAAATGACATTAGACGTTACACAACAATACAAAGAATATAACAACAGAACGTCTCGCAGAGAGCTGGCAGCAGCACAAGAAATCCAGTTTACACAGGCTGACCTCGAGTAACAGCCACAGAAACAGGCCGACCTGTAAGCTCCAACCAGGCGCAGCTGATAAAAACAGGGAAATACTGCGAAAACGGCGAATGAAACGAACAAAAATATAAGAACAATACTGATGCGTAAACAAAACGCAACCTGAAACAAGCACAGAGCCTGAGAACTGCTGAAATGCTGAAAGGGTTAAGAGTTGTTAGAATCTGCATGGGGTTAAATCTCTACGTTTGGATATATATATATATACTGTCTGTCATAATCTTTTGAATTTGTTGGCTGGAGCGATGAGCTGCGGATACAAAAAGGATTATCCAGAGAGAGACGATCTGGCCCTGAAATGTCACCGAACAGTGAATTTCCCCGTACGGTGACATTTCGGGGTCATTCGGCTATTCAGAGCAGACAATTTACAAAATTCTGGCGAATTGCCAGCCAGTACGGTGCATGTTCGGCGGCAGTGAAATCCCCCATAGAGAAGCAATGGTTAATCTATTCACAGACACCGAACAGCAGAGAAATGTCAGTGAAATGCTCTGATGTTCAGTGGTTTCATTCGGCAGGTTTATTCTGGCGAATCCCATAGGTTTCAATGTTAAAAATAAAATTTATCCAATATCTAATAAACAGTTTATTATTTTAATTTGCAGCAAAAAGTCTCTTTATTTATTGGGGGTTTTTATAGGTTGTTTTAGGCATTTTTCAGGATTTTTTCAGCAAATTCTTTTCCCTATTTTTTTTTTTTAATAGCAGGTTTTTCTTTTTTCTGTAACAGCCCTTTTTATTATCATTCATTGGATCTTATATGTAAATTCCAGACATTTTCGCTCAGTAGTTTATTTGCAAACAGCGTTTCAATTTTGGCACTCTCAAACATACTTTTTTTTGTTTTTACCCCATTTGTCAGCTTGTCGGTTTTTTTCTGGCGGCTGGTATGTGATCATCAGCGGCTTGTTGCTTTTTTCCGGTGTGTTTTTTTGCAGCGGTTCTGGCGGGTTATCAGTGGGAGTTCATTGGGTTTGCGACGGGATTTCCCTGCACTCCGGGGACCCAGCATTGAATGCTGAATACACCGCAGGGTGGGGAAATTTGATTCCCCAAAGTGCAGGGTATTGCGGGAAATGAGAGCTATTTACGGCCATATTTTGTGAAATAAATTCCCATTTTTTTGGGGTTTTTTTAACAGAGCTTACGGTTAGAAACCTTATATAAAATCTTTAATGGGTTAACACAATGTCAGTGCTTTGCATTTTAGCTCACAGGACTGACCTGAAGAAACAAAAAAATAAATAGATTAAAATCAATAAAAATGTAATAAAAAATGTGTCTAAAAAATAACAAAGGCCCTTTAAAAAATAAAAAAAATCCCTTTAACCCCCATAGCGACCAATTATGTACCAGGTCCTACGTAATCAGTTGCTTAACCTCCCCTGGCGGGTATTTTATATGTCAGAATCGGTACCATTTATTCAGACCCATGGTGGTTTTCCCCAGTGTGGCTCGGGGTTAAATTTCTATGCTCGGGGTAACTCCGAGCCACACTCGGGTTAGATACATACCTGTCCCCGCGCTCCCTTGCTGTCTCCCACTGTCACCTCGGGCCAATCGCAGCGTCCTGCTTCCTGGTTCCTTTCTCGTGAGAATGGCACCAGGAAACAGGACGCCGCGATCGAACGGAGGAGAATGCGATTGCGGGAGGTCAACGAGGGAGCGCAGGGACAGGTATGTATCCAACCCGAGTGTGGCTCGGAGTTACCCCGAGCATAGAAATTTGCCTGCAGAGTGCCAGCATCTTATCCTGCACAAAACCGCACGCACTACAGTCACCCTAGATAGATATTGACAGAATATTATCTATTTTTACATTTACTCAGTTCTACCATTAATTTCAACATTTACAATTTATTTATCCCTTAAAAAAGATATATATGAACCCCAACACAAAATCCCTATAAAATTTGATTGGAAGCTACAGGTGATTGTCACTTTACATCATATGAGATAATTCTATAAGGAGGATGCGACATGCGCCTCTTTAACCCTTTCACTGCTGAGGACGTGTGGGGAACGTCCTCATTGACTCCTAAAGAAAGATAGGTGTGGAGATCAGGGTTCTTTGAACCCAGATATCACCCGACTGTTTTCAGCTAGCAGGGTCATGTTTGGTATCATTAGAAAGGCCAGAGCATGGCCTTTCCAATGATACCAAATATGACCATGTTTAAAGTAAAGAAAAAAAATAATACAGAAAACAAAAAGGTGTTTTTTTAAGACGTGAAATGGCTCAGCAGTGAAGGGGTTAACCCTTTCACTGCTTAGCCATTTCACCTCTGTGTGCTGAGCTCATTTTTACCGCTTTCGCTCATCATGTTTAAACGTGATTTGAAGCCACATTTTATTATACGACCCAGACATATTATATATCATTCCTTCCGGCAGACTCGGCAGATTCATAAAATATAATTTTTATATGTATACGTCATGTCCTGCCTGTATATTATAACAAAAAATGCAGTACAATTAGAATTTTTAATCATCTGCAGCGTGTAAAGTGTTTTTTTTCACATTTTATGACATGAACGTTTGAGATTATATTTTCTATGGGGTGCACTTGTACAAAAATTAGAAATGGGGACTTGTTACATTTTATAAATGAAATGTGAACAATATTGCTGCATTAATAAAAACAACACACAAAATTTTTTTTTTTTTTTTTTTAATTTTTATTTATTTATTTATTTTAATTTTTATTTTACTTTGTACATCGTCATGCTCAGGCCTTTCGAATGACACCCTCCGTGACTCCCTTGCTGCAACGGTTCTGGAGATATCGGGGTTCAAAGGGAACCCCTATCTCCACCAGGGGATTTCCTTGGGAAATCCCCGGGCAGCTAGGAGTTCCCCGGCTATCTGACGTCATCACGCTATGCGCAATGATGTCAGCCAGCGAGGGGGGACCAGGGGGTGGAGCCGCCATCCAAGATGGCAGCCCCCACTGGAGCTAGGCCGCACTTCGGCGTCGCAAGGCGCTGAAGTGCGACCCGGTGCTTGAGGGGTTAAAGCCAGGCACTGCTTAAAAGGGGAGACTCTCCACTTTTAAGCGGTGCCTGGCTTTTGGCGCTGTGCCCTCCCTTCTAGGCTATCTCTCGGCATTGCGGGGGGTCGCCTGGAAATTATGTCATCGCGCATGGCGCGATGACGTCATTGACGTCGGGAGGGTCTTAACATCAGCATCTGAGGACACTGAAGTTAGACCGCCGCGGGACCCCGGACAGGTGAGTATCTCCGCCGGGGGTCCCGCAAACTGATGAAGTGTGGGGCACGTCCTCAGCATGTAACTTGCGTCAATGAGGACGTGTCCCACACGTCCTCAACAGTGAAGGGGTTAAAATTTCCAGAATCCTATAATGTATCTAATGTTGCAATTCATTTAAAATTTGCCAATTTCATGAAAATCAGGTGTTAGAACAACTAACACAGGGACACATTTAAAACAGAAGGAATAGAGCAGGTCAACGGTACCTTATACTTATCAGAGGTGATTGACACACATATGGGTTTACAACTGGTGCAGTATCGAGTATACTTGTTGGTTTGAGCACAATGCACATAGGCTGAACATAAACAATATTTTTCGATCGCGGTTTTCATATAAATTCGTGGCAAAGAATCACGAGCCCTTGGTCGGGTATAGTAACCTAATGAGGCCACAGACGATACCCAAAGACGAGATGGGACAAAACCCCAATAACGAGTGAAAGTCCCAGCGGCAAACATGGGGTTAAACCACCAAAGCACAACACTGGCGATCATAATCGTAGCAGCAACAGAATGGTCAAACACAAGCTGGGTCAAAATCAGGAGCAGGAATCGTATACAGAAGTGGGTCGGCAACAGAATGAACAATAGGATCAGCTTAGCGATGCGGGAACAGAACTCCACGACAGGGCGACGAGGCAACTCCTTGCGCCCTCTTTTAAACCCGGTGGCTCCTCGTGACCACGCCAGGCCCCATCCCCCCAGGTGCCGCTCGGCCATTACCTGGTGCTGGCATTCGGCTAGCTCTTGGCACAGAACCCTGCCCAGATCCCCCAGGCAGCGCAGCAGGGGCTGGGGATTTAACACCTGGCTGGAGATACAATCAAATATACATAGTACAGGAAGAGCGGAGTCGTGCCTATTCCCCACTGGGGCGGCTGCAACCACCAGATGTATCCAGCCCAGCAATATGAGTAAAACATAACAAGAAAAAAAGGTGTCACTTGCGCTTATTCCTATTACACCGTGTGAAACAAAACACAATTAGAGGCTTTGGTTTACTGCAATGGCCATTGGAGTGTAAGCTCAGCTGCCGAACATCAAGGCACCTCTAGTGAAGGTGAGTCCTAACCAATGAAACCACAGGCTGGTTTGTAATGAACCACAAATGATCATGCTGCTTTTCAGTCATGAGGAAGGCTGGTGGGCTTTAATTTATACCCTCCCAAAAGCAAATCCCCATGACATCAAAAAAAACAAAGTCACAGAACGGAATATGCTGCAAAGGTGACCTGGCTGGAGGTACAATCAAATATATATAGTACAGGAGGAGCGAGGCCGCATTATAGGAATAAGCACAGATGACACCCTTTTTTTCTTGTTATGTTTTATACATGTTGCTGGGCAGGATACATCTGGATAGTTGCAGCTAGGGATGTGCACGGCTGAAAAATTTGTTTAGTTTCATCTCATTTTGTTTAGTTACTAAATAATTTTGTTTTCGGAATTTCGTTTCTCATTTCGTTTCATATTTTGTTTCGATCGATTTGAAATGTCGTATTGATTCGAAATTTCGTATCGATTCGAATTTCATATATCGATTCGATAGTTGATATCAATTCGAAATATGTTATCAAATTCGATAGTTGATATCAATTAGAATTTTGGATCACTAAATAAAACCCCAATAAATCAAATTTTGCTGTTAAAAGACAATCTAGGGTTAAATATTAAGGTGCTTGTGAAACAGTGAAACCAAATTAATTTATTTCATAAAGTTGTTTGCTTACTGTATACTTGTATTGTATGTATTTTAATTTAGTATCAATTCGATATTTGATATATCAATTCGATATCGATTTGATAATTGAATATCGATTCAAATTTCGGAACACAAAAAAATTCATCAAATTATGATGACTCAGAAAAATCAATTAAATTTGTTAGATACTGTTTCATTTCTTTTCGAATTTGTATCGTATCAATTCGTTAATTCGGAAGTACTTCGAATTACGAATTAGTGAATTTCGTTCTGAAATCCGAATTTTTCTGAAACGAATGCACATCTCTAGTTGCAGCCGCCCCAGAGGGGAATAGGCACTACCCCGCTCTTCCTGTACTATATCTATAGAACCTCTTGCTTACAATATTAGGAGCTGTGTCAATATAAAGGGGTTTTCCTTTGGATCTGCCCAAGTAAAGATCATATGGAGATGACATTCTAATGATTTTAGAACATCCTAGAGTGTCAATAGATGCTCTGATGGAAGTGATTTCTATATTTTGGCAGATTCTCAAGGGGTTATTCAGAGAGCACTGAAATTTTGCCGTCATTTTGGTGCTCTCTCGTTCCCCGTACTTAGGGGAATCAAATTCCCTGACCCTGCGGTGAATTCAGAATTCACCTTCAGGGAAACCGGAGCTCAGGGAACGGACATAAAAATTAGCCGCAAAATCGCTGAAAAATAATCAAAAACAAGCCGATAAATCGCCGAAAAATGCTGTCAATATGATCAGAAATTGATAAGCTGCCGATAAAATCCCGAACACACCCACGGATCTGCCGCAAACCCGCCAAACATGTCCGAAAAAAGCCAACAAGCCGACGATCACAGCGTAGACCAGCCACCGGATAAAGCTGACAAGCTGACGAGCGGGATAAAATAAAAGCAAAAAAACAATACGCTTGAAATTTTCAAAATTGAAACGCTGTTTGCAAAAGAACTACTGAACGAAAATGCCTGGAATTTACATATAAGATCCAATGAATGATAATAAAAAGGGCTGTTACAGAAAAAAGAAAACACTATTTAAAAAAATCAGGGGGGAAAAATGATGGCGAAAAAATCTGGAAAAATGCCTACAAAATAAAAAAAAATCTATAAATAGAGATTTTTTGCTGCAGATTAAAATAATAAACGAGAAGGAGGCGTATTGTGTCCTATTCGGCGCCAATATTTATGTGAATTCTCAATGTATCCATCCTAGTAAAACACTTTCTCGAAAAGAAAAAAAAAGTGCAGCCAGTTCTTTCTTTCTTTCTTTCTTTCTTTCTTTCTTTCTTTCTTTCTTTCTTTCTTTCTTTCTTTCTTTCTTTCTTTCTTTCTTTCTTTCTTTCTTTCTTTCTTTCTTTCTTTCTTTCTTTCTTTCATATGTTACATGTTTACAGGTGCATTCTGTATATAGTCACTGTGTTACATGTTTACAGGTGCATTCTGTATATTCTTTACATTTTAAAAAAAAATCTAAGAATAAAGAAACTCTTTACTGCAGAATAGTATAAGCAACGGTTTATTAGATATTGAATTAAAACGGGAATATTTTTAACATTGAAGCCTATGGGATAAAACAATCTTGTTGCTAAAACATCAGGCAGATGAGGCCCTCTAATCAGGCACTGTAAAGGGCAGCCCGCCAGAGCCTCCCAAGGATCCATTGAGGAGCATGCGGCCGCCGGATGACAGAGCTGCGTCTGTGCGGGCTGGCCGGCCGGGTGCATGCGGCAGAGAAGCGGCGCAGGGAGGGAGCCACTGCACCTGCAGCTACGGCAGACCCCCCCCCGCAACCAGGATCCAAGGAGCCCCCACTGACTGACCACCAGGCTAAGGTACGGCGACACATTTCTAAAAAAAATAAAATCCAAGGACATTTTTAAATGTCCCATGGAACGTAAAATAAAACTTTTTTTTCTTTCTTTCTAATACTCACCTGATTCCTGGATCCACCAACAAGCGCAGCCTCCCGTCTCCCACGCTGTTAGACACTGCATACACCGGCGCTCTGTGTGCAGCTTCTGAGAAGATACGCTATTAGTGTAGAGGGAGCGATGCAAAATGCACAGCCGGCTTCCTCGCTACACTAATAGCGTATCTTCTCAGAAGCTGCACACAGCACGCCGGTTAAAGCTTGCGTCAGACTGTAGAGGTGCTGCGCGGCAGTGTGAGGATTCATATGCTGCATTAATTATTCTTCTTACAAATTTGGTTACTTAACTCGTTGCGTTTGGATTGTAATATTGTGACGTTCATGGGCCCCGGGTGGCGAGGTTTAGTGGTCCCGTGTCCCGACCATCCTAAGGATCGGAGGGTTAGAGGTCTGTTACCAGGGATCCTACCAGATCGGTCCTGGGGAATCGTTACAAATATGCGGTGAACACCGCAGCAAACGTTAATGCTCACACAAGTGAGCGCTAACCTTTGCGTTAAGGTCGTAATTTTTCCCACTCAAACATTTCCCATGTCTTAAAATCGCATTTAAACATGAGCAAAAGTAGTAAAAATGAGCTCAGCGCACAACGGTGAAATGGCTCAAAAAATTTTTTTGGGGTTAAAACCGCTTTTTTTTCTTATTTGTTTTTCATCGTTTCCTGTTCCCCAGGGCACTACCCGGACCCCCCATAAACGTTTTATGACCAATATCTTGCATACATGCCCACTGGAGGGGACCTTAATTTTCAAACTCTTGAGCCCCATTGACCTGCATTGCGTTCGAATCGTGTTCGCGTTTGAATTCCAATTTTTTAAAATGTTCGAGTTCGAATGCGAACCAAACACGAGGGTATTCGGCCCATCCCTAGTCACAATGGTGGGTCATGTAGTTACATTGTAGCACAAAGCGGCAGAATGAGTTATACAATGTAGTAAGTTTATGAAGGTGTGTTTGCGGGGCGGCTGCATACACTACATCTCCGTATTCAATAGCTGGCATATGCATTTGTTGTACAATCTGCTTTCTTACCGCGTGGCTCAGGCAGGATTTGTTTCTGTACAGGGCACCTAGTTTGGGGTAAAGTTTAGATGAGAGTTTTTCGATGTGGGGCCAAAGGATAGATTTGGGTCTAACCACATACCTAGATGTTTGAGAGCAGTGACTGTAGTCAGTGTGCCATTTGATTTTGTCCCAACACATAGATGGGGATTTTGCAATTTAAGTAGTTTAGGTGCTGTTCCAAAGAAAGTTTATTATCTTTGATCCACTTTTCTACCTCTGTCAATTGGTCTTGCAGCACGGCCTTCAGCTGCGGGAGATCTGGTTTGCTGGTATAGATTACAGTGTCGTCTGCGTACATGTGTACAGTTGAGGCTTTGCAGATGTTAGGCAGATCATTTATGAATATTGTGAATAGCAGGGGGCTGAGTATCGAGCCTTGGGGTACACCGCAAGTGACTGGGAGGGGAAGGGAGGAGCTGCCAGTAATGGACACATATTGTGATCGATCAGATACATATGATTGAAACCAGGTTAACGTGCGATCACCAATACCAGAGTTTTTAAGTTTTTTTAACAAGATGCCATGGTCTACTGTGTCAAAGGCCTTGGCAAAATCAAGGAAGATGGCTCCAGTTAGATTTCCTTGTTCCATCCCAGCTTGGATAGCATTGCAGACTTTTAAAAGGGCGGTTGTAGTTGAGTGATTTGGACGAAAGCCGGATTGATCCGGGGTTAAGTAGTTCCAATATTGATAATAATCACGTAATTGAGTGTAGACACATTTTTCCAGAATTTTTGACATTACAGGGAGCAGTGATATCGGACGGTAGTTGGATACCAAAGTATTGTCACTACTTTTATGGATAGGTACCACTCTTGCAGTCTTCCAGAGTTTGGGTATATATCCAGTCGCCAGTGATTCATTGATTAGGGTTGCAACAGGATTTGCAATTGCTGGCGCACTGATTTTCAGCAGCATTGCTGGGATTTGATCAGGTCCAGACTGGTATTTCATTTTTTGGTTACGGAGAAGTTTAGTAACGACACTGAAAGGCACTGGTCTAAAACTGAATTCCTGTCTGATACAGGGTCTTTTCACAGTTGGAGGGGCCTGACCTTTTCAGCGCCGATTCGTGATTCGGCTCCCCAGGGGTTAATCACAGCCACCGTTTGGAAGGGCAGGCTGTGCCCTTCCAAACGGTGCCTGGATTAACCCTCTGCCCCCCGGCGATCGGGAGGGAGAGAGGTCCGAAGGACCTCCCCACCTTCCTTTCAGGCGCTTCCTCCGCACAAGCGGCGGATTGCTGCCTCCTGTGCATGGACGCGCTGAGCGCGTCCATAGCACAGGAGAACCACTTGGCTGGATGCGCTGAGCTCGTCCATAGCAGCCAAGTGGTTAAAGGCATTTGCTACATCTAAGGGGTGTTGAAGGGTTTGGTTGTTTATTTTGACAGCAGCCGGGTGGGAGTGGATGGGGGTGCTTGTATGTTACTTATGGTTTTCCAAAAGTTTCTAGGGTTTGACATGTTATTGTTTAGATTTTCATTGAAGTAATGGGCTTTAGCATTCCGGCATTTTCAGTATTCATAGTGTTCGTTCATGGAACCAGTACTCTTGAAATTTGACCACAGTGAATCTCTAAGCTGGTACATTTGAGTAAGATCAGCTGTAACCCAGGGGAGATGGGTCCCTTTTACTCGCACTTTACGCAACGGGACATGGGAATTCCAGACTTGCAGGAGCTCAGACTGAAAGTATTCAATTGCACAGTCCAGGTCTGGGATTAGGTTTAGTCTGTACCATGGGAGTTTTTTGAGATCACTTGAAATTGAATAAATTTCTTGAAAGACCTGGTGGTTATTACCTTTGGGGGAGATTTTGTGGCCTTTATTTTGTGCACGCAGTGCACTAGACAGTGGTCACTGAAGCTATTAGCAAGAACGCCTGCCTCCTGTATTCTATCAGAACATGAGGAGAGAATCCAGTCCAGCAAGGTATGGTTAGGGCTTTTCATATTAATGCGAGTGGGGAGGAGATTAATTGAGTTAGCTGCAAAGTCTTAAACAGTGAGCAGTGTTTATTGTTTTTAGGATTTAGCCAGTCTGTATTAAATGTTATGGAATTGTGGGGTATTCACAACCTCGTAAATACCCAAAGTGTACAAATTAAATTTGGGAAAACGTCCTTGCGGCGCAATGGGTCTAATGCAAATAGAAATATACCATATATCCTTATGCAATCCAGACTTTCCTTATCCTTATGCAATCCGGAATTCAATGTTATTTATACACAGGGATATAGTGCCCTCTAGTGGCTACAGAAATAATTGTCTTTGGAGTAGTTCAGACAGACAAAATATTTCTTTATCCAATGAAGTACATACAATTGATTATGGTGCCCTCTGGTGGTCATAGAAAAAAGTGCCTTTAAATGTTCCTTTAGAAAATGGAAACGAAGGATGAAAATTCCATTAGTATGTCTACTCTTCTTTTCTTCCTTCGATTCCAAGTTCTAAAGGAACATTTAAAGGCACTTTTTCCCTATGACCACCAGAGGGCACCATAATCAATTGTATGTACTTGAGTGACTATTCAAGGGTAAATAAATATATTCAGGGTTATTCAGAGAGATCCGAGAAGTCACTGCACGTTCGGTGTATTCAGGGAATACACGCCACAAAACCGCAGAACACTTGCGGAACACTAACCATAAACCCACAGAAACTGCCGCAAAAACCCGCCGAACACGCCGGAAAAATCCAAGCAGCCATCGATCACAGCACAGAGCAACTGCCGGAAAAAGCCGACACGCAGACGAACGTGGTAGAAAAAAAAAAACCAGTACGCTTGAACGTTTCAAAATTGAAACGCTGTTTGCAAAAAAAATACTGAATGAAAATGTCTGGAATTTACATATAAGATCCAATATAAGATCCAATGAATTCCGCAACATTTGACGAATTGCCTGCTCTCTGAATAGCCGAATGGCCCCGAAATGTCACCATTCTCTGAATTTCAGTGTCCGGATACATTTTGGCGATATTTTGGATCTCTCTGAATAAGCACCTTTGTCTGTCTGAACTATTCCAAAGACAATTATTTCTGCAACCACTAGATGGCACTATATCCCTGTGTATAAATAACATTCCACCAAAACAGAACAAATGTGCTCTATCCCAAGGTACAGTAGCAAATAATGGTGTAATAGCCTTGTAGAATTCAAAATCGTCTCCTCCAACAGACGTGCATGAATGATAATAGGAAAAATGGTATGAAATCTACATAGGACACAAATATGGAAAAATCTTAGCGTTACACTATTAAACAGTATTGCATTCATATGCCCCTGCTAGAATCTCACTCACAGGGTTGAGAAGTAAATGGCGCATGTAACGTTACCCACAAGTGCTCCACTGCAAAGCTCCGTGCGTCACTGCCTCCACATCCGGGGGTTTCAGGGCTTTTCTGGCTATCAATGATAAACTCCACAGGAACAAAATACTTTTCTATTAACAGGAGCAAATGAATGTCTCTTTAACCCTTTCGCTGCTGAGGCTTTTCACACCTCTGTGCTGAGGTCATTTTTACCGGTTTTGCTCATCATGTTTAAACGTGTTTTGAAGGCTTATTTTAGTATATGACCCAGACATATTATATATCGTTCTTTCCGTCAGACTCGGCAGATTCATAATATGTCATTATTATATGTATACGTCATGTCTTGTCTGTTATAACAAAAAATGCAATAAAATTTGAATTTTCAATACTTTACAACGTGTAAAGTGTTTTTTTTTCTCTTTTTATCATGTGAGCGTTTGCGGTTATATTTTGTATGGGATGCGCTTGTTAAAAAAATTAGAAATGGGGACTCGTTACATTTTTTTTGGGGAAAATTTAGCTATTTTTAACAAGCGCACCGCATACAAAAATCGCTAGTGCAGCATCATTGTTCACATTATAATTGCAATGGGAACAATATTGCTGCATTAACAAAAAAAAACTTGTTCATTTTATTTTATTTTTTTTATATATTTTTTATTTTTATTTTAAATTATTTTTTTGTTTAATGTTTACATGGTCATGTTTGGTATCGTTGGAAAGGCCATGCTCTGGCCGATCCATCAATACCAAACTTTAACCCCTAGCTGCCACGGATTGGGAGATAGGGGGTTCATTGGAACCCCCTATCTCCACCATTGGTGGCAGTTAGGGGTTAACTCCCGGACTGGCATCATCGCGCGTCCGTAGCACAGGAGGAACACTTGGCAGGACGCGCTGAGTGCGTCCTTAGCAGCCAAGTGGTTAAATAAGAAGGCCGCTCACTCCCATTACCCTCAGGCTGGATCTCCTCTCTGGATTCACCAGGTGGATCTGCCGCCTCACAGGGCTCAAGACACAAAGGACAAAGGGGACGGAGCTACAGGGGATAAAGGAGATGCAGGAGTTAGATGTATTAAGCTTAGTAGGAGATCCAGCCTGAGGGTACTGGGAGTGAGCGCCATTTACTTCTCAACCCTGTGAGTGAGATTCTAGCAGGGGCATATGAATGCAATACTGTTTAATAGTGTAACGCTATGATTTTTCCATATTTGTGTCCTATGTAGATTTCATACCATTTTTCTAGTATAAATAACATTGAATTCCTAAATGGTGAAAAAGTTTGTCTATTAACCCCTTAGTGACCGGGCGGTTTTACACAAATCCGTCTTTTAGTGACCGCTAGACATGTGCATTCGTTTTAGTACTAAAACGATTTAGTCCGAATTTTGGGATAATTTAGTTTTCGTATGACTCAAGAGAAACGAAACTGCTCAGTACAAAAAACGAAAGAAACTAAAATAAAATGCACTACATTTTAGTTTCAGTCCTTTTTGTGATATTACATTGATGAGTGAAGGAGACCAGCAATGAAGAGCGCAACATCGCAACATCCGAAGTTCTGCACCCTCCACATGCCAATGCAGTAGGATGTTCTATACAGAGAGGGGCATTAATTAATGCAGGAGGATGTTCTATACATTATACAGAGAGGGGTATTAATGCAGGTGGATGTTGTATACATTACACAGAGAGGGGTATTAATTAATGCAGGAGGATGTTCTATACATTATACAGAGAGGGGTATTAATGCAAGAGGATGTTATATACATTATACAGAGAAAGGTATTAATTGAGGATGTTCTATACAGAGAGGGACATTAATTAATTCAGGAGGGTGTTCTAAATATTATACAGAGAGAGGTATTAATTAATGCAGGTGGATGTTGTATACATTATACAGAGAGGGGTATTAATTAATGCAGGAGGATGTTCTAAACATTATACAGAGAGGGGAAATAATATTGTTCTAACCTCTTATATATAAAATATTATTTACTAGTTTTACTGAAACTCTGAGCGCTGTGATGAGCAGCAGTTACTGTAACAGCTTTGCCTGACACGGGGCAGTATTACAATGTTGGTGCTAACTTAACCAGAGCTGTTGTAAACTGAAAACCTCCATAGGCTATAATGGCCCTGGGAAGTTACAACAGCTTTGGTTAAGTTAGCACCAACTATGTAATATGGCCCACATTGTACTGAGAGTGAGAGATACTGTAACAAGCAGCGATCTCAGCCTTCTGAGGAGCCACTACAATAGTAATTGTATCCACCGGTTTCGGATGAATGAAATTAGTTTTTATACTAAAGAACTGAAAACGAATTTCTTTAGCAACTATATAAATTGCATTTTAGGACTAATCCATTAGTTCAAAACGAAATTTTGTGCTGTGCACATGTCTAGTGACCGCTGCTGTTTTTACGTTTCTGCGCTGTTAGTGTTTAGGTCAAATTTTCCTCTTAATCGTTTATTCGACCCACACATATTATACACCCTTTTTCCCGCCATTAAATGGACTTTCTAGAAATACCATTATTTCCATCATATCGAATAATTTACTATAAAAAAAAATATGAAATATGAGGAAAAAAATGGTAAAAACACACTTTTTTGTAATTTAATCCCCAAAATCTACAACCACCCAAAACGACCCCGGCTAAATAGGTTCAAAATTTTGTCCCGAGACTAGAAATACCCAATTTTTACATGCGTTTGCTTTTTTAACCCCTTCACTGCTGAGACAGTTCATCTATGTGCGCTGCGCTCATTCAGACCATTTTGTGCTAATTATTTTTAGATGACAGCCTAGGTCCTATTTAATTAAACCCCCCCAGACAAAAAAACTTTTTAAAAAAACATTTTTTTATTTTATTTAATTTTTTTATAATTTTTTTATTTAATTTCTTATTTTTTTTTTACATATGGTGAGGTTGTCAGTGGGTGGGGGGGGGACCTGGAGGCCCCCCTCCAGGTTTGAATCGTGTTTTGGCGCCAATTGGCGCCGCAACGTGATCCGGCGGCGAAACGGTTAATGCAATACACCGCTGGAAAGGGGAGGCTCTCCCCTCTCCAGCGGTGCAAACGGCATCTCCCTAGCTTCAATGGTTGGGGAGATAGAGGGCTCCGAAGGAGCCCCCCTCCCCTCCATTGAAATCCATGGGAACGCCTGCTGATGACGTCACCACGCAGCGTGGCGACGTCATCAGCCTCGCCTGCCCATGTAAATCACATGGGCAGGCTTCCTCCCTGCCAGATCGCCGTGGGATCCAGCGAGGGAGGTGAGTATCGGGCGGGAGGGGGATTAGGCGCCGCTGACGTACCCTGTACGTCCGCGGGTCTAAGGGAGACCCGAGGACAAGACGTACAGGGTACGTCAGCGGCCCTTAAGGGGTTAAGACTAGATTGCATAAGGATATATGGTATATTTCTATTTGCACTAGACCCATTGCGCCACAAGGAAGTTTTCCCAAATTTTTAAATAATGAACGGTTTATTAGATATTGGGGAATATTTTTAACATTGAAGCCTATGGGATTCTCCTGAATAAACCTGCCGAATGAAACACCGAACGGCAGGGCATTTCACTGACATTTCTCTGCTGTTCAATGTGAATAGATTAACCATTGCTTCTCTATGGGGGATTTCACTGTCGTCGAACAGGCACCGTATTTGCCGACAATTCGCCAAAATTTGGCGAACTGCCTGCCTTCTGAATAACCACGTATATCCCCGTACGGTGACATTTCGTGGCCATTCAGTTATTCCGAGAGCAGACAGTTTGCCAAATTTTGGTGAACTGACAGCAATTGTGGTGCCTGTTCGAAAGCAGTGAAATCCCCCATAGAGAAGCAATGGTTAATCTATTCACAGACACCGAACAGCAGAGAAAAGTTGCCGAAGTGCCCTGCTGTTCGGTGTTTTCATTCTGGAGGTTTATTCAGGCGAATCCCATAGGCATCAATGGTAAAAATATTCCTGTTTTAATCCAATATCTAATAAACCGTTTACTATTTTATTCTGCAGCAAAAAGTCTCTTTATTTTTAGATTTTTTAGTATCTTTTAGTATTTTTTGGGGATTTTGTTCAGCAATTTTTTTTTAAATCGTTTTTTCTTTTTTTCTGTAACAGGCCTTTTTATTATCATTCATTGGATCTTATGTGTAAATTCCAGACATTTTCGCTCAGTAGTTTTTTTGCAAACAGCGTTTCAATTTTGACACTTTTAAGTGTACTGTTTTGGTTTTTTTTACCCCGTTCGTCAGCTTGTCGGCTTTTTCCAGCTGCTGGTCTATGCTGTGTTCGGCAGCTCAGCAGCTTTTTCCGACATGTTCGATGTGTTTTTTGTGGCTTTCCCGTGGGTTTTTAGCAGGTGTTCGGCAGGCTTGCGCCAGGTTTTCCATGAACTCTGGGTATCCTGCGGTGAATGTTGAATTCACAACAGGGTGGGGAACTTTGATTCTCCAAAGTGCAGTGAAGTGCGGGGAACGAGAGAGCACCGAAATGTCGGCGACATTTCTCTGAATAATACCTTTAGGAAATTCACACAATGACTGCCTGCACGATTGTGTTCTGAT
The DNA here is from genome assembly GCA_009667805.1 of Leptobrachium leishanense. Lineage (NCBI taxonomy): Eukaryota > Metazoa > Chordata > Amphibia > Anura > Megophryidae > Leptobrachium > Leptobrachium leishanense. The sequence continues at coordinate 450,469,426 of CM019064.1, forward strand.
TCTTAGAACTGTGAGGCACTTCTAATGCTGCCGATTGTCAGCAAACTGTTTTGAAACTGTTGCCTCTTTTTTATAATTTTTATAATTGCAACACTATGCTGACTTTGTAAATCTCTCACACATTTCCAATCAGACTTCTTAAAGATAAACACAATAAATATTAATTTGTACATTTAAATTCTTGATTTTGTTTCTTTAGTTTATATTTAATTTTTTTATTTTTAATATATTTTGAGAAAACACAAAAAAAGGGAAAATCATTTTTTACAGCAAATGATTTCATACATTTTATTTTTATTATTTTTGTGCTATTTTGTGTGTAGATGCATGTACATTTGGACTGTCCCACATTTCTCTCTGTAACTTTCATATTAAAGTAACCTTATGCATGTTGGGTATTTATGATGTTTACATGACCATTGAAATCATAGGTACATTGATAGGAAAATCGCAAGCAGAAAGAGATTTGTGAACGTGGAAAAAATTGCTTGATAAATGTTTTACAATGATTGAAACAAAGAAAAAAATCCTCTGTCTTGTCGTTTTAATAAATTATTTCTTTAAAGCTTCTTGATCATCTGCTGTGAATTAATGTGATTTTTATTTTAGTGTCTGTGGAAAAGGACGATAAATTCCCAGTGGGTTTTCCTTAACAAACTTCAGAAAACATCTAGTGTGCTTTTTCCAGTTAGTGTTTGCTCTCGCCCTTTCGTGTCTCATGCGATTGCTATTTTTTCCTGTCCGTACACATGTTCACTAGAGATTCTGTCGCTTGGTTATTAATTACGCAGGAAGAGTTGCAGTTTTATTATAGAATGACTAAAGAAAAGTTTCATCTAGAAATTCATTGCAGCCTTTTATTAAATCAACAAATGTTCCTATAAGTTTATTTATAAGAGACTAAACTCATATTAGTTTCATTCATTTTATCTTGATCAATCTGCACGACCTGATACATTTAATAAAGTTGATAATGTTATATTGTGCTTAATCCACATTATGAAACACATTTTAAAATAAGTTATAAATCACATGCTGCTGTTTTTTGTTTAAAGTAGCTGCATGTAAAAAGGAAAAAATAAAGTAAGGTTTCTATCTCTTGTTTCCAATTGTGTATTTTCCCATGATGCAACATTTTCCAAAAGCTTTGCTTTGTGGCTCTTGTTTATTTAATCTACTTTTTTAACAGTTAATGAGGTGGAGGAGGGAATGTTTAGATAAGGCAGCAGGAGGCTATTGTTCTTCAGGCTAACTGAGATAAGAGCTGGCAGCTGAATGAGATAAGACAGGAAGCTTAAAGGACTTCTTGTATACAACCTTACATAGTTACATAGTTATATAGGCTGAAAAAAGACATGCGTCCATCGGGTTCAGCCTCTCCCACATAACCTACTGCTGTTGATCCAAAAGAAGGCAAAAAACCCAGACCTTGGTGATGTCCTTTGAATATATCCCACCCAGTACAATGATGTGAAATAGGTGACTGACCCAGTCACTCCATTCTATTGCCAAAATCACAAATTGAGGCTCATGTGATTTAATTGTTTGGTGATAGCGGCCCTTTAAGCATTGAATGTTCAGAATCAAAGTTATGTTCATGGTGTAGGTTTGTTTTCCGCTTGTTTTATGACTGGGTTTAGGGTTACAGTTTGTCACTAGGGATGAGCTGTTCGGTTCGATCAGTTCGGAGTTCGATTCGAACTTTGGCCGTTCGCAAGTTCGCGAACTTCGAACTTTTTGGCATGTTCAGTTCGAGTTAGAATTTTTTTTTTTAAAAAAGTATACAAAATGCTTAAAAAATACTAAAAAATCTAGAAATAAAGAGACTCTTTACTGCAGAATATTATAAGCAACGGTTTATTAAATATTGAATTAAAAACTAATGTGTACGTGCAAAGATTCTCACCTCTAAATGACCTGTGTTTTCTAACGGCGTAAAAAACAGGTGTTTTTAGTCTGGTCTAATCAATTTGATACATTGTATGTATGTAGATTATACTGAGGGTGTGGTGTCTCCAGATATATCAAACAACACCTGTGCTTCTGAGAAGTGTTAATTTCTCTACTAAATCTTTCTCTGATATGCTGCATTTCACTGCTGTGTGCTCAGCTCATTTTTACAGCTTTCACTCATCATGTTTAAACGCGATTTGAAGCCACATTTTATTAAATGACCCAGACTATTAGATATCGTTCTTTCCGGCAGACTCCGCAGATTCATAATATATAATTTTTATATGTATACGTCATGTCCTGCCTGTATATTATGACAAAAAATGCAATAAAAATTGAATTTTTAATCATCTGCAGTGTGGAAATTATTATTTTATTATTATTCTTTATTTATAAAGCGCCAGCATATTCCGCAGCGCTGTACAATAAGCACAGTATAGACAGGGTTACAATACATTGAACAACATTTGACAAACAGTACAGGAGGAGATGAGGGCCCTATTCCCGTAGGAATTCACAATCTAGGAGGGTTGGGGTTGGAAACAGGAGGAGAGGACTGTAAGGTGAGAGTGATTGATGGTTGCGTCAGTGAATTGGGTGGTAGGCTTCCCTAAATAGGAATGTTTTCAGGGAGCGTTTGAAGGAAGAGAAGTTAGGGGAAAGTCTGACAGTACGAGGGAGAGCGTTCCAGAGAGTGGGGGCTGCACGTGAGAAATCCTGCAGTCTATCATGGGAAGAGGTGATGCGGGGAGAAGCTAGGCGCAGGTCACTGTTTGACCTTAGGGAGCGGGCTGGGGTGTATTTGGTGATTAGTGAGGACAGGTAGTGGGGAGTGTAAAGTGTTTTTTTCACATTTTAGCACATGAGCGTTTGCGGTTATGTTTTCTATGGGGTGCGCTTGTACAAAAATTAGAAATGGGGACTTGTTACATTTTGGGGGGAATTACATGATTTATAGCAAATGCACCCCATAGAAAAAAATCATTAGTGCAGCATCATTGTTCACATTATAATTGAAATGTGAACAATATTGCTGCATTAATAAAAATAACACACAAAAAAAATACATTTTTTTTTTACTTTATACCTGGTCATGTTGGGTATCATTCGAAAGGCCATGCTCAGGCCTTTCGATTGACACCCTCCATGACCCCCTAGCTGCCTGGAGATATCGGGGTTCAAATGAACCCCCTATCTCCACCAGGGGATTCCGGGCAGCTAGGGGTTCCCCGGCTATCTGACATCATCACGCTATGCGTGAGGACGTCAGGCAGTGAGGGGGGACCCGGGGGTGGAGCTGCCATCCAAGATGGTGGACCCCACCGGAGCTAGGCCGCACTTCGGCGCCGCAAGGCATCTCTATACACAGCCCCATCAGCATCTCTATACACAGCATCTCTATCCACAGCCACACTGCATCTCTATACACAACCCCATCAGCATCTCTATACACAACCTCACAGCATCTCTATACAGAGCCCCATCAGCATCTCTATACACAGCATCTCTATCCACAGCCACACAGCATTTCTATACACAACCCCATCAGCATCTCTATACACAAACAGCATCTCTATACACAACCCCTTCAGCATCTCTATACACAGCCTCACAGCTTCTCTATACACAGCCTCACAGGATCTCTATACACAACCCCATCAGCATCTCTATACACAAACAGCATCTCTATACACAACCCCATCAGCATCTCTATACACAAACAGCATCTCTATACACAACCCCTTCAGCATCTCTATACACAGCCTCACAGCATCTCTATACACAGCCTCACAGGATCTCTATACACAACCCCATCAGCATCTCTATACACAAACAGCATCTCTATACACAACCCCATCAGCATCTCTATACACAGCCTCACAGCATCTCTATACACAACCTCACAGCATCTCTATACACAGCCCCATCAGCATCTCTATACACAGCATCTCTATCCACAGCCACACTGCATCTCTATACACAACCCCATCAGCATCTCTATACACAGCATCTCTATACACAACCCCATCAGCATCTCTATACACAACCTCACAGCATCTCTATACACAGCCCCATCAGCATCTCTATACACAGCATCTCTATCCACAGCCACACAGCATCTCTATACACAACCCCATCAGCATCTCTATACACAAACAGCATCACTATACACAACCCCTTCAGCATCTCTATACACAGCCTCACAGCATCTCTATACACAGCCTCACAGGATCTCTATACACAACCCCATCAGCATCTCTATACACAAACAGCATCTCTATACACAACCCCTTCAGCATCTCTATACACAGCCTCACAGCATCTCTATACACAGCCTCACAGGATCTCTATACACACAACCCCATCAGCATCTCTATACACAAACAGCATCTCTATACACAACCCCATCAGCATCTCTATGCACAGCCTCACAGCATCTCTCTACGCAACCTCACAGCATCTCTATACACAACCTCACAGCATCTCTATACACAGCATCTCTATACACAGCCACACAGCATCTCTATACACAACCCCTTCAGCATCTCTATAAACAGCCTCACAACATCTCTATACACAACCTAACAGCATCTCTATAAGCAACCTCACAGCATCTCTATACACAACCTCACTGCATCTCAGTGAACCCTCAAATGAAGCCCCTATCTCCACCAGGGGATTCTGCTATGCGTAAGGACGTCAGGCAGTGAGAGGGGACCCGGAGGTGGAGCCGCCTTCCAAGTTGGCGGCCCCCACCGGAGCTAGGCCGCACTTCGGCGCCGCAAGGCACCGACGTGGGACCCAGTGCCTAAGAGGTTAAAGCCAGGCACCGCTTAAAAGGGGAGACTCTCTCCTTTTAAGCGGTGCCTGGCTTTTTTTTGTGGGACCTCCCAATCGGGAGGGAGAGGGATCCGAACGGATCTCCCCCTCCCTTCTAGGCGATCTCCCGGCATTGCCGGGGGGTCGCCTGGAAATGACATTGTCACGACCACTACGTGCGCTGCTGCGCAAAGACGCCGGGTTAAGCCGCTCACTATCTATCTATCCTAGGCCCAGATAATCATGCGCGCTTCTCTACCTGTCCCGGCCACACTGTCTCTCACAACAGGCACGTAGAACGCGATATACTGATCCCAGGATTGCAACGCAGTACAAGTCTTCTCCTGAAGCGTGTACTAACTACGTCTCTCACAATCCCTGCAGCCTCTTTTTCTTATTCCATTAGTAACGCTGCCACCAGTCCTCATGGACCCCACGCGCGTCGCGACTGGAGACGCAGGGCTTAAACAACCGCACTGTCTCCTGACGACCGCAACACGCAATTTCTTATATATAACCGAGCTTAAAGCAAATAGCAATTCTCCCAATCTCTTAGTTAGCGTGGATTTCATCAGCCAGAGTCAAAACTTAAATACTTTTTTGTTTATTTATGATAGAAAAATCACAGTGCTTTGTTACATAAAAAATTATAACTAGAATAAATCAATTAATTACACACTACACAGCAAATAAAAAGAAAAGGGGTTAATCACAGAGCCTTACTTACGACGGACTAATCAGTAGCTAGCATCGGTGCCACCTGGAGGTAGGAACATGGACCAATCAGTCCTCTTTAGAAGGTACCCCATGTGATCAGCCCTAGCACATGGCCAGTTTTCAGAATTTATACACTTCCTGATCTTTCCAGCCCACCCCCAAATGGCCCAGTGTCCTGGACTACATTTCCCAGAGTGCCCTTTGCTACAGCGCATGTCAATTAATCTTTAATTGCCCAAAGGCGTCCCTCTTCCCTCCAGACCCCCCTTACAGATCAAGGATGTGCTTCCTGTCTTTGAAGATTGTGTCCAAATCTTGGTTTGCATCTTGGTGCCGGGCTGGCTTCCAAGGTGTGATTTACTATGTCAGTGTACAAAAGAAATTCCCTTTTTACAGCTACGTGTTATATCCTCCCCCCAGGGGAGAAAGCTAACCATGTTAATTACATTTCAGCTGTGGACACAGGGATACACTTACCAAATGGCCAGACACAAATATGAATATACTCTATATGGAGGAGATATGTATAACCAGGCAGATAGACACCTATATACAGGCAGACCCTTATATAGATAGAAATACAGATCTAATCTGCCACATCTCCCATACAAAGGAGATGCAGAAAGGGAGGGGCTAACTAACATGCCTCTCATGTGCGTCTTAACACGGGTTCGCCAACGGGCATCTGGCACCTGCACCAGTCGCCGGTGCTATGACGGAGTGGGGGACGCACAGGTGTCCGTGCACTTTGCCCACCAAAGCGTGCATTCCCTCTCGCAACCGCATCACACATTGCCCCATGCAGGCCTTTGGCGACTCCACCATTCTTCCCCACCTCTCCCAAACCGGGGGGGAAGGGGGTCACTCATACTGCACTCACAACATGGCACAGACTCGGGGAAGCCCCTGTGCTTCTGCAGCCCCTCCGGGTGCAGCACGTGTGGCTCACTCTCAGCTCGCACCTCAGTCTTACAGGCAGCAGAATCCTCGTAACCCGTAGCCTGCTCTGGAGCCTTTCTTACAGCAGGGGGTATGGAGAAACAGGGTGAAGCGCCCCACTCCCCAGTAAATGGCCCCCCTGCATCTGCCAACGGAGTCAGGCATCGTACCTGGCTCTGGGCAGATGGCTGGGAGGTCACAGGAGCCACACCAGGACCCACTGCCTCCCCGGCTCTCACTGTCCCTGCACATTCAGAATTTGGGGAAACATACAGATGGTGCACAAGATTCTCCACGCTCACCTCGCCCCCATTGCACACAGTTTCCCCACTTTATCACACACTTTATCAAGCACGCCTTGGTTCGTAACCGATGAGCATACAGCCGTATGCCACCCTCCTCTACAGGGAGGTTGCTCAGTGCCAGTTTCCTCTGGTACTGGGAATCTGGTTGGCTTTCCCCCAGGGCAACACTCGTCCACCCCAGGCCCTTCCTCCTTACCACACAGCATGCGCTGTGTTCCACCCGCAGCCTCAGACACATGTGACACAGACTGGCATACCACAGTATCCTGCCCATCCAGGATGTTCTGCCCTCCACTTCTTTCACCTGGCACCGCAAACCTGGATGGTTCAGGCCCTGGATAACCCTCTGCCACCCTTGGCCTCTCCTTCCGACCACCCAGTATGCCCTCTGCGCCACGCACAGTCTTCGACACCCATGACACAGGCTGGCACACCGCAGTATCCTGCTCATCCCAGGCCTTCCGATGCCCACACCTTCCCTCCAGCACCACCGACCCAGTTGGTTCAGCCCTAAAGGAACCTGCCTTGGTCCTTTGTTCTCCCTCTTAACCGCGTGGCGTCACAGACAAACCTGAGTCTGGTCTAGGCAGGCACACCACAGTATCTTGCCACCCCTCCCAGGCATTCTGATCCGCACCATTCTCACAGGGCACTAGAGTCCTGATTGGTTTAGGCACAAGCAGACCCGCAGTCATCCCTTGCCCTTGCTCCCAACCATATGGCGTCACAGACAAACCTGAGTCTGGTCTAGGCAGGCACACCACAGTATCCTGCCACCCTTCCCAGGCATTCTGACCCACACCATCACACGGCAGAGACGGGCCTTGTGCCCTACTCCCCGCTGACCGCCAGCGGGTACCCACTTCCATGGGCACCGCGGCCTCCCCACGCATGGGGTCCGGGGAACCAGCTGACTCGGGTGCAGGCGGGCATTCACTCACCCCCTGCCTTTCTTCCCAGTCACACTGCCCCCTCATGCTACCACACAACACCTCAGGCACACCTGGCGCAGGCGCAGACTGACTCACTGCCATCCCCTGCCCTCCCGTCCAGGAATCCTGTTGTGCATCCCCACTCACAGCCCTCCCCACTGTAGAGCCACTAGTGGGCCTGGGTAAATCCCCAGCATCCCTTTCCAGCACATACTGTGACACCAATTTACCCAAATCCGTGCCCAGCAACACATCTGTAGGAATATTTTCAGACACTCCCACCTCCCGCAGACCTCTCCCAGCTCCCCAGTCCAGATAAACCCGGGCCATTGGCACCGCAGGACGTACCCCACCAAAACCCTTTACTGCTAGAGTCCTGCCAGGAATAAAGTCTGCAGGGCTGACTAACCCTGGACGCACCAAAGTTACTTCAGCCGCCGTATCTCGTAAACCCACAGATACCTGAGTCCCGACAATGACTGCTTGCTGGTTCACGTTGGCACTGCCCTCCGATCTGGTCACAAACAGGACAGAGGGTGATGTTGAGGGGTATCCTCCACCAGCTGTGGATGCAGGTTTCTTCCTCTGCGGACACGCTGCCAGGAGATGGTTGGCACTGTCACAAATAAAACAGCGACGGCGCACACTTCTTCCAGGCAAAGAAGGATTCGCTCCCCAGCAGAGACTGGCACAGAGGGGGGCTGTGACGGGATGGAGTGTCCGCCTGCGGTCCTGCTCCTATCTGACCCTCTTGATGGCGTCCGGCCCGACTACCGAGTGGCTCGGCACTCGGCGTCTTGAGCAGCCTGATCTACCGACCTCTTGTTGGTGTGGAGGTGGCTGCTGGGCTGACTCGAGGCTCCTTTTCCTGGGATAGACGTGATGTGGAAGGCCGCTGAGTGCCTTCTAGGTGCAATGTGATATTCCCAGGAAGAACTCACCAGACAAAGCTGTATGACTTCAAAACAGAAACTGATTTATTAAAAGGTTTTGGCAGATCCTTTTATACACACAACACAAAGACATGTCCAGACGTGGCAGAATGGGGGAGGTGGGCAGAGGCCAGCGGCGCTCTGCCCCATTGCCAGCGCTTTTATCTCAGGCTCCAATTCCTCCGCCGACCAGTCCCAGGCCATGGGACTCGAGCCTAACTGTGGGGCTCCGTTAAACAGTTGCTTGTAGGCCTTCTCAAGCTCGCATTCCTGTTGGGCCAGGAGCTCCAGTTCATCGAGGTCCACCTCGTCCCAGTCGGCTGGGCCCTCCATCCGAAGATCCATGATCTGATCCAGACGCCACTCAGTATTTTCTCCAAACTCAGGGTCGTTGGCCATCCTCTCATACAGTGGCCCTGTGCCGCCATAGTCGAGGCCTATGGTGGGCAAGGCGTGGGTTGTGCTGGGCATCAGTGGGACCATCAGCCACTGGAAGGCCCGGTAGTTGGCATCCAGTGCAATCTCTCGTTGCACCAAGTGGTGGAGCTCTGCCTCCCACCCCTCTGAAGGTTGTCCTTCCAGGAAGGCCTCTCGGGCCCTATCCTGCACCTGGTAGATGGCCGATTCGGAGGGGATCTCGGTACCTTGGTGGTACTGTCCATGTACCAGGGCCTCGTACCAGAGGCCTCGGCGGATCTCATCCCGCCGTTCGAACTCCAGGCGGTCTGTTGCGGATCCTGGATAGATATCGCTGCTCTCCTGCAGTCTTCTCTGGAACTCTGCTTTCGCCTTCTTAATGGTGCAGATATCATCGTCGAGCCAGTCACTGGGGGGTGTAGCTTCCTTGACGGAAATTCGAGGCAAGCTGTAAATCTCCTCCCAAGTATCGCTGGGGAGTGCGGGTTCCTCCCATGAAGCTCCAGACATGCTGTAAGTCCCCATAAAAGGATCACTGGGGGGTGTAGAGTCCCTGGACGAAGCTCCAGGTGGGCTGTCAACCTCAACCCAGGGCTCTACGGGGTAGGTTTCAGGGGCGGGGTATTCTGTCCATGTCGCTTGGAGCTCGGCCAACCGCTGCTGGTGTTGGCGAATCCTTTTCTCGCTTCTCACCTTCTTGGAGGACCGTCATGAGTTGTACAACTGCGGCTTCGGAGGGGGTGGTGCCGCGTATCTCTAATATTCCTCGAGCTTTCTTTCGGAGGGGATCTTCAGTGGCCGGAGTCGGGGTTGGGGTTCCCCTCATTCGCTGGTCCATCCTTGTAAGCTCCTTGACCAGGGTTTTCTTGTTTTTGGTGCCGGCGATTCCTCCACGGCACTCTAGCAGGTCTTGAAGGGTGCTACTTTTGCAAGTTGCGTAGTGTGCCATGCTGTGTGTTTTCTGGGGGTTCAGAGAGCTATCCCACCGCTGCCACCAGTGTGACGGGATGGAGTGTCCGCCTGCGGTCCTGCTCCTATCTGACCCCCTTGATGGCGTCCGGCCTAACTACCGAGTGGCTCGGCACTCGGCGTCTCGAGCAGCCTGATCTACCGACCTCTTGTTGGTGTGGAGGTCGCTGCTGGGCTGACTTGAGGCTCCTTTTCCTGGGATAGACGTGATGTGGAAGGCCGCTGAGTGCCTTCTAGGTGCAATGTGATATTCCCTGGAAGAACTCACCAGAAAAAGCTGAATGACTTCAAAACAGAAACTGATTTATTAAAAGGTTTTGGCAGATCCTTTTATACACACAACACAAAGACATGTCCAGACTTGAATGCCATCAGACATGTCCAGACTTGAATGCCCTCAGACATGTCCATACACTTAAACGCACAACCGAAATATAGAAGGAAAAAATGATCTTTAAAACTGTCTGAGTTTTTTAGTCACGCGGCTCGCTGGAAGGAGCGCTCAGGTCCATTCCGTGACAGGGGCGCTGCCACCATGATGTTGTGGGGTCATACTGAGTTGGGCTTCCATCCTGATGATCCTTTGGGGGAACCTCTGCTCAGGTCCACAGACGCTCTGTTGGCCGCATGGAAATCGGCCAGCTCACCAGCTTCCAGGGCCGTCTCGGGTTTGCGATCCAGAAGCCATTCCTGGATCTCAGGTGGGCACAGCTGCAAAAACTGCTCTTTGATTAACAGGTCTTCCAGGGCTTCCAAGGTATCAATCTTCAGCCCCCTGACCCATTGTCGAAATAGGGTGGTCAGGTGGCTCACACCTGCAGAGTAGCTCTCCGCGGCCCGCTTCTGCAAGGACCTGAACTTTTTGCGATATACCTCTGGCGTGAGGTTATAACGTCTCTGCAGCGCGGCTTTAATCACCTCATAGTCCTGGTCGCTCTCAGCTGGTAACTCAGCAAAGGCTTCAAGCGCTGGACCTTTTAGTCCAGGAGTGAGGTACCGGGCCCATTGCTCCTTGGGCAGCTGGTACTGTCGACAAGACTTTTCAAAACTTCGCAGGAACACATCCAGGTCCCCATCTTTGTCCAGAGTGGGAACGTTCTCGGCACGAGGTCTGGGCGTAGAGAGCTCTGCAGCGCCCGCAGGGGCAGGAGATAATTGCATTCTGCTTGCCTGTGCCAGAGCGAGCTGATGTGCCGGTTCGGCTTGGCGCTCCGCTGCTTCTCGCTCACCCACAGCCCTGCACTCCGCAGCTTCTCTGTCTGCTTGGCGCGCTGCCGACTCTTGCTCAGCTCTGCGCCCGCAGCTTCGCGTTCAGCCTCAGCTCTGCACTCCACAGCTTTGCGTTCAGCCTCAGCTCTGTGCTCCGCAGCTTCGCGTTCAGCTCTGCGCTCCGCAGTTTCGCGTTCAGCCTCAGCTCTGAACTCCTCCCGCTCTTGGTACTGCAGGATGAGCTGAAGCCGCATCTGAGAGTCCGCAGAGTCCACATGTTTTAAAACAGTCTACAAGTAAACATCCAGGGCAGTATCACCCTTGGGCGAAGCACTTGACACTGTCCTTTCCACTGGACTTGCGCTTCTTTCGGCTGGGTCAAGTGTGGTACCCTGCTCTGCTGCATCCTGGACTGCTTGCCTCACCTCATAATCCTCGAGGGCTTGCAAAAGTTCCTCTTTCTTTTTATCCTTCGTCGAAATATTTTTGTCTCGACATAATTGTTCCAAGGTCTTTTCCGATGATTGTTGCGACATTCTCACTCCAGCCAAATAAAAGATAGAAAAGAAAAACAAAGAAGGGGAAGGGAACTGCTGTGTATTGTGTAAATTCTAATAAATGCACTGAGTTCTGCTCTGGAAATTGGAAAACCAATTTCTTTAGTATCTGGATCTATGTTGCTTCACAGATCCAAATACTAACCTGATATCCCACCGCTGCCACCAGTTGTCACGACCACTACGCGCTTGTCACGACCACTACGCACGATGCTGCGCAAAGACGCCGGGTTAAGCCGCTCACTATCTATCTATCCTAGACCCAGATAATCACGCGCGCTTCTCTACCCGTCCCGGTCACACTTTATCTCACAACAGGCACGTAGAGCGCGATATATTGATCCCAGGATTGCAACGCAGTACAAGTCTTCTCCTGAAGCGCGGACGAACTACGTCTCTCACAATCCCTGCAGTCTCTTTTTCCTATTCTATTAGTAACGCTGCCACCAGTCCTCATGGACCCCACGCGCATCGCGACTGGAGACGCAGGGCTTAAACAACCGCACTGTCTCCTGACGACCGCAACTCGCAATTTCTTATATATAACCGAGCTTAAAGCAAATAGCAATTCTCCCAATCTCTTAGTTAGCGTGGATTTCATCAGCCAGAGTCAAAACTTAAATACTTTTTTGTTTATTTATGATAGAAAAATCACAGTGCTTTGTTACATAAAAAATTATAACTAGAATAAATCAATTAATTACACACTACACAGCAAATAAAAAGAAAAGGGGTTAATCACAGAGCCTTACTTACGACGGACTAATCAGTAGCTAGCATCGGTGCCGTCTGGAGGTAGGAACATGGACCGATCAGTCCTCTTTAGAAGGTACCCCATGTGATCAGCACTAGCACATGGCCAGTTTTCAGAATTTATACACTTCCTGATCTTTCCAGCCCACCCCCAAATGGCCCAGTGTCCTGGACTACATTTCCCAGAGTGCCCTTTGCTACAGCGCATGTCAATTATTCTTTAATTGCCTAAAGGCATCCCTCTTCCCTCCAGACCCCCCTTAGAGATCAAGGATGTGCTTCCTGTCTTTGAAGATTGTGTCCAAATCTTGGTTTGCATCTTGGTGCCGGGCTGGCTTCCAAGGTGTGATTTACTGTCAGTGTACTAAAGAAATTCCCTTTTTACACCTATGTGTTATATCCTCCCCCCAGGGGAGAAAGCTAGCCATGTTAATTACATTTCAGCTGTGAACACAGGGATACACTTACCAAATGGCCAGACACAAATATGAATATAACTCTATATGGAGGAGATATGTATAACCAGGCAGATAGACACATACTGTATATACAGGCAGACCCTTATATAGATAAAAATACAGATCTAATCTGCCACAGACGTCATCGCACATGGCGCGATGACGTCATTTACGTCGGGAGGAGCTTGACTTCAGCGTCTGAGGACGCTGAAGTCAGAACGCCGCGGGACCCCGGACAGAGAGGTGAGTATCTTCGCCGGGGGTCCCGCAAACCTGATGACGTGCGGGACTCCTAGGCACGATATTTGAAGGAATTTTTTGTTTTTATTTTTAACCCTTATTTCATGGAAAACTCACTGTCCCTTTTAAAAACGTTTTTTTTTTACTTTTTGTCCTTGTTTCCTGTCTACCCGGACCCCCATACACCTTTTATGGCAAATATCTTACATATATGCCATCTTGGAGGGCACTCTAAAAATCAAATTTTGAGTCCCATTGACTTGTATTGAGTTCGAGTTCGAATTTGAACTTCTGAAAAGTTCGAGTTCGAATGCGAACCGAACTCGGGGGTGTTCGGCTCATCCCTATTTGTCAAGGCTCACCTCCTTGTGGGGTTCCCCTTTCAACGGCCATGCCAAGTCACCACGTGGCTGTCGTCTGCCCAGCGGGAGTCTGCATGGCAAGAGGTCCTCCTCGGGTCCCAGTAGCTCAGGCAAACCCTTCCCTGCAGGACCCAGTGGTGCTTGGCTCCTCTAATCCAGCACGTGCGAGTGGTTCTCGGCCTGCTTGGTCGGTGTGTGGGGCGGTGACATCTCGCTCAGCCCATGGTGGGAGGCATGCCTTCCTGCTGGGGATCTGGGGAAGGCTGCGTCTGCCCATCTCCTCGTGGGGGGTGGCCTCCACATAGTGCAGGAGGGGAGTGACACTGGCGAAAGCCTCTTGGCCTCAGGGGCGGGCCCTGTGTTCAGGGTGCTTCCCCTGGGGGTGTGGCTGGGTGGAACCCCTATATAAACCTGGCTCACCAGGTATAGTGTGCTCAGTTGTCTCCTTGACTTGATACTGCGCTCACAGACCTTTCTCCTTACCACTAACAATTGCACTCGTCCATTGACCTTTCTAAGATTGCTGCCCGCCCTGATCTGTTGGCTTGTATATTGACTACAGATTCGGATTCTCCCCTGGACACTAGGGATGAGCTGTTCGGTTCGATCAGTTCGGAGTTTGACTCGAACATTGCCAGTTTGAAAGTTCGTGAACTTCGAACTTTTTGGCGTGTTCGGTTCAAGTTCGAAAAATTTTTTTTTTTTTGAAAAAAGTATAAAAAATGGTTAAATACTAAAAAATCTAGAAATAAAGAGACTCTTTACTGCAGAATATTTTAAGCAACGGTTTATTAGATATTGAATTAAAAAACTACCCAGGGCAAGAAGGCACATGTTGCTTGCATAGGATTTTTTGCGCCTCCTGTGTGTTTCATCTTTAAAATGCTGCAATGGGTGATGTGGATTTTCTATCTTACAAGGAAAGCATGCTTTACAGTCTGCCTAATGTCTAGGTGCAAAGATTCTAACCTCTAAATGACATGTGCTTACAGCAGGGCTCTCAAACGGCGTAAACAACAGGTGTTAATTAGTGTTTGGAAATAACATGTGCTTCTAATTAGTCTGGTCTTATGAATTTGATACATTGCCTGCAGACTGGGTGTGGCTCCTACACATGTATGAACACTGTGCTTCTGAATTCTAAGAAGTGTTCATTTCTACTACATGTTCCTCTGATATGCTGTTTAACCCCTTAAGGACCAGGGCTCTGTAAAGCCAATCATTAATGATGTAGATGTTACGTCATTTGTCATCAAGGGCTTAATAAAATCTTTATCGCACTCCTTAGATTTAAACGTAATATTCCAGCATTTGTATGTCATGTACCTCTCCCGAAGGGCCTATGTGACCATACAATTATTATTGTGTTAGATCTATAGTTTTGGTGCAAGCGTGGTGGAAGGGCTTGCTGCTTCTGCATTAGTAACACAACACAACGTGAAAATGTCTATCATAAAGCGTACAAACTGAGTCCCTAGAGTCTCTGACTATCCATTGTCATATATACCTTGCTTTATACATATAACACATTCCCTGATCTAACAGGATAGTAGCCAGTCCCTGTGCATTTTAACCCCTTAAGGGTGGCTAGGTGTCGTGTGTGGGTCTCTGATGGCGATGTTTCTATACATCCTAGAAATCCGCCACTTCACGGGCAGGTTATGGGGACCTCCTAGGCACCATATTTGAAGGAATTTTTCGTTTTTATTTTTAACACTTATTTTATGGAAAACTCACTGTTCCTTTAAAAACGTATTTTTTAAAACTTTTTAGCCTTGTTTCCTGTCCCCCAGGGCACTACCAGGACCCCCATACACCTTTTATGGCAAATATCTTGCATATATGCCCTCTTGGAGGGCACTCTAAAAATTGAACTTTTGAGTCCCATTGTCTTGCATTGAGTTCGGTTCGTGTTCGAACTCGAAGTTTTGAAATTGTTCGAGTTCGAATGCGAACTGAACACGGGGGTGTTCGGCTCATCCCTACTGGACACCACATTTTTTGGACTTCTTTTTCTTTTTTGGACTGCAAAACTTCGGTTTTGCATTATCGGGCTCCTACCCACCACCCAACCATGACACAGTTTCTTCTTTTTTACTTAGGAATAAGGTTACAGCTTCTTCTAGTTATTTAAATAAGATTAGGGTTACTGTTACAATTTCTGCTTGTTTTTATGATTCGGTTTAGGGTTGCTTCTTTCATGTACTTTTAATTTCCTGCATTAATCTAAACAGATCTGATTATAAATCAGATCAGTTTTGATCAATTGGGGATATTTTTATTTGGAGGCCATTTGCTCTGGATATCGGTGATTCAGACATTGGGGTTGTTGCGAATATCAAATTGACAATATTTTGGCCTGTCTTCCCAACTCATCTTATCCAGGGGACCCTGTGGACAAATTAAATGTTTTGGGGAATCACCCATGTCTCAGAGACAGGAATTAGATTTGCATCTGTGCTGTAAGAATGGGCTCTCACACGCGTGAGGACTGTGTCATCTAATGCAGCAGCTCCTGTGGCAGGTCATATGTATACATTTGTAGCACAGGGGATAAAAAGTGAAATACCTTGGAAAGTCACTATTTCTAAATGTTTGTTTAAATTATATCTACTACCCTTTTCTGAGCATATGCTCTTTGGTGTTCATGTCTTGTTTAAACATAATAATATAACATTTTGGTAAAAATATGCAGCCTAATAGTCCAGCACTGGATGTCAGTATGGCAAACACTTCCACGGCCACCATGTATTTCCCTTTGGTGCTCAGATATGCCGGGATCATTGCAATCCAAACGCTGCAGAACACCAGCATGCTGAACGTGATGTACTTGGCTTCATTAAAACTGTCCGGCAAAGTCCTCACTAAAAATGCTATAACAAAACTGACAACTGCCAGTAAACCCATATAACCCAGGAGCGTGTAGAAGGCAATGACTGATCCTTCATTACATTGGATGATGATCTTCTCCTTATAAGAGTGTGTGTCCATCTCCTGGAAGGGGGGAGATGCAGCCAGCCAACAGATGTTAATTATAACTTGAATAAATGAGAAGAACACCACAACGGGACTGGACAGCTTGACTTTAATCAGTCTTTTCCATGCAGATCCAGGTTTTGTGGCTCTGAAAGCAATATAAACCATGATGGTCTTGGCCAAGACTGAAGACACGGCTATTGAGAAGATGATTCCGAATGAGGTTTGACGCAGCATACAGGTGATATCTCCAGGACGCCCGAGGAACAAGAACACACAAAGGAAACTGAGCATGATTGAAAGGAGGAGAACAAAGCTGAGGCTCCTGTTATTGGCTCTAACAATTGGGGTTTCCCAAAATAGGATGAAAATAATGAATACTAGAATCGTTAGCAAACATAAAAGCACAGAGACAGAGGCCAATATTATGGTCAATATGTCATCAAAATAAGAGAGGAATTCTTCCACTTTGGGAACACACTGATCCCTCTTCTCATTGGACCATTCATATTCTGAGCATCCTATGCAGTTTTCACTGTCTGGAAAAAATAAAGGGGGGGGGAAACAAACACAAACTGTTGGCATTTTAATTTACACAGAAAAGTAATCGAAATGTTAATTATGTTAATTAATTGAATGTAACCCCTTTTTTTAAACATAACATGATAGTTAAGATTATTTAAAATAAATAAAGGTAATTTTAACATTACTGTTAGATTTTGGGTTAATTTTAGGGAAATGATTAACTTTAGGGTTAGGGTTCTTTTTAGCATTAGGGCTTAAAATTAGGAATTATGATTTATTTAAGTTTTAGGGTTAATTATAGAGTTAAGGGGCGGAGCTTGTATGCAGAGGAGGGAAGACTTGCTTCACACGAGCTCTGTGTATTGGACTCCCTTCTGCTGACTCTCCTGACAGTTCGGGGCTGTTTCTGCACCCTCCTCGAAACCTTTTTGATGATAGGCGATACCTGTGATCCGTATTTTCCATGTCCTCTGTGAGTAGATGTCGACAGCCATCAGCACCTTGTCTGGTGGACATTTTAGGGCCTAAGTGGCACTGGCTGAGATGACCTCCCCCCTCCCCTCTTGGGAAGTCCTCTGGTCCAGACTGTGGAAAAGGAGGGCCCCTGTTTCCTGTCCCCTGGGGGTGTCTGCATGGAGGGAGCAGATGGAGAATGTGGAGATCGACATGGGCTGGTCCCCCTCCCCTTTGGAAGATGAGGAGGCCATAAGGTAGGACCTCAATGAATGTTTGGAGCTGCTGCTATTGGAGGATGACCGACCGTTTACAAGGCACGACTGATGGCCAAATTGTGGGCCTCCCGGGGACCGAGGGCTCCATATGGGAGTGCGCCCAGGGATGCTCCTTTGGTGGCCAGTACAGAGGATCATTTGGTCGCGACAGAAGACGGGATGTGCTGTGGAATGCTTTGTGATACAGAAGACTTGCCATTTCCGACCTCTCTGCCCTTGGATGGTTGCACACTGCTGCACAGATCGAAGAGGTGGCTGCTGTGAATGATCTGTCTTGGGTCACCTGCGATGCTGCATGTGGATGGCCCGGATGGAACCCTCAGGGTGGCAAGATAAGATTGCAATGTTCTTGGCCCACTGCTTTTTCAGTGCCGCCGGCTCTTGGAGGTGCCCTACGGCTTGCTTGCTGAGTTGTTTTCGGGGGCCCTGCTTGGAGTTTGCCTTGACTGCGTATCAGAGGGGGCTGCGTGTCCCATTTTTTTCTTGGATGCAGGCTGATGGGGATTATTCTCCACTCCCTAATTTGAATTGACTTTTACATATATCTGTGTTTTCTTTCTACATCTACAGTGTCCCCACGTTTTATGCATTCCCCTTTATTAGTAGGCAGTGCCCTGCTGTCTTTTGCTGACTTTTTCCTGATTTTAGTGCTGCCACAACGTTCTGCGATTGCCCTGCTGTTTTCTTATTGACTTTAGGCTTTTTTGGTGTTTCCTAATGATGTCTAACCCCCTTCCTTCTCCTCCCCTCCTTTTTTTTTTCTTTTTTGGCATTATGGGGCTCCATCGGGTCGAGCCACTGTGGCATCCACCATGCTCTGCCTGCCATACTTGTCCCTCGAATGCCCTAATCTCATGACATTTTGCCTTCCATGGCCTCTTCTTGTCCTCCGGACTCTCGGGAGTGTGCCAGGAAAGTCATGGAAAGGGCCTTTGCCATTTCCGCCCCCACCCCTCCTCCATTTTTTTATCTTCTGCGCCTTTGACTATTTTTACAGCTCTCCTGATTGTGTTCTGTGTTTTTGTTGTGAGTCTAGGCCCTGCATGGCCGATATGCTGTACTATCTGTGTGTTTCCCTGTGTATTTATGTATTTTTCTGTATGACCTGTCCTATGTTATGGTATTTTTGAATGAAAATTTTTGAATATAAAAAATTATAGCATTAAGGTCACATTTAATTTTAGAGTAATGTGTAGGGTTAGGCTTACTTTTGTGGTTGGGGTTATTTTTTAGGGTTAAGGCTATTTTGAAAGCTGTGTAATTTCAGGGTTTTTTTAATTTAGGGTTACTATTAGGGTTGGGATTAATATAGGGTTAAAGTTACTTTTTGTTTTAGGGTTAATTTTAGGGTTAAGGCTACTTTGAAAGATGTGTAATTACAGGGGTAATGTTAGGGTTTTACTTCAAGGATTAGGTTTAATTTTAGGGTTAGGGATACTTTTAGAATTACGTTTACTTTTATAGTTAGGTTAATTTTAGGGTTAGAGGTAATTTCAGGATTAGGGATATTTTAATTTAGATTTTAGTTTAGAGTTAATTTTTGGTTTAGGGTAACTTGTATAGTTGGGTTAGTGTCAATTTTAGGTTTAGGGATTATTTCAGGGTTAGGGTTAGTTTCAGACTTCAGATGACCTTCAGGGTTATGATTACTTAAAGGGTTAGGTTCAATTTTAAGTTAAGTTAAGGTTACTTTTAGGTTTACAGTTAATTTTTAATTGTAGGGTAGGGGTTAATTTTCAAATTAATTATTGGTTTAGGGTTAAATTTAGGGTTACTGTTAGAAATAGAGTTAATATTCTGTTACAGTTAATTCCAGGGTTAATTTTAAGGAAATTGTTAAATTTAAGGTGATATTTTAGGGCAATGATCACTTTTAGAGTTAGTGTTATTTTCGAGCAGATGTTTAAATTAAGGAAGAAAAGAAAAAGGCCTAACTATCCTAGAACCTGACAACATTAAATTTTATTAAGGTATTTATAACACTGGTACAAAGTATAATTAAAAATAGGTGATAGATATATGATGACTGCCTGTAATATTAGAATGCAATGTTCACCGATTCAATTTCCCAATTTAGGGGGGGGGGGAAACAAGGCAGTAGTGTAAGCTCCTCAACTGGCTTATACTCCATTGGCTAAGCAAGAGACCATTATAAGGAGCTTACACTACTGCCTTTTTTTTTGTTTTTTGTTTTTTGTTTTCTTTTCCCCCACATTGGGAAATTGAATCGGTGAACATTGCATTCTAATATTACAGGCAGTCATCATATATCTATCACCTATTTTTAATTATTCTTTGTACCAGTGTTATAAATACCTTAATAAAATTTAATGTTGTCAGGTTCTAGCCTAGTTAGGCCTTTTTCTTTTCTTCTCTATATACAGGGCTCACCCCCTAGGGTTACATCCCTTTTCTGACAAAATAACAATACTGCATTTTGTTTAGGTGGTCCTCCTTTTTTCTGTTTAAATTAAGGGGCTAGGATTAACTTCAGGATTAGGGTTAGTTTTATGGTTAGGATTATGTTTACTTCAGGGTCTGTAGTTCATTTTTGCCTTATGGTTACTTTCATGGATAGGGTTATTTTAGGGTTTGGGTTAATTTTTAAGGTCAATTTGAGGGCTTGGGTTAATTTTTAGCTTTAGTGTTATTTTTAGGATTAGGGTGAATTTTAAAAATATGGCTTATTTTTGTGCTTGGGCTAATTTAACGGTTAGGATTACATTTTTAAGAGTTAAATTGATTTTAAATTCTTGGTTAAATATAGTATTTTAGGGTTTAGTGTTTCAGGGTTATGGCTACTTTTCATTTTAGAGTTAATTTCGGGGTTACAGTTAATTTCAGGGTTAGGATTAATTTCAGGATTAGGGTTAGTTTTATGGTTAGGGTTAGGATTACTTTTAGGGTTTGTAGTTCATTTTTGCATAATGGTTACTTTCATGGATAGGGTTATTTTAGGGTTTGGGTTACTTTTTAAGGTCAATTTTAGGGCTTGGGTTAATTTTAGCTTTAGTGTTATTTTTAGGATTAGGGTGAATTTTAAAAATATGGCTTATTTTTGTGCTTGGGCTAATTTAACGGTTAGGATTACATTTTTAAGAGTTAAATTGATTTTAAATTCTTGGTTAAATATAGTATTTTAGGGTTTAGTGTTTCAGGGTTATGGCTACTTTTCATTTTAGAGTTAATTTCGGGGTTACAGTTAATTTCAGGGTTAGGATTAATTTCAGGATTAGGGTTAGTTTTATGGTTAGGGTTAGGATTACTTTTAGGGTTTGTAGTTCATTTTTGCATAATGGTTACTTTCATGGATAGGGTTATTTTAGGGTTTGGGTTACTTTTTAAGGTCAATTTTAGGGCTTGGGTTAATTTTTAGCTTTAGTGTTATTTTTAGGATTAGGATGAATTTTAAATATATGGCTACTTTTTGTGTTTGGGCTAATTTAATGGTTAGGATTAAATTTTTAAGTGTTAAATTGATTTAACATTTTTTATTAAATATCATTTTTTAGGGTTAGAGTTAATTTCAGGGTTAGGATTACTTTTCATTTTAGAGTTAATTTCGAGGTCATGTTTAAATTTAGGGTTATTTTCAGGGTCAGGGCTACTTCTAGAGTTAATTTTAATTTCAGGGTTACAGTCAGGGTTAGGATTAATTTTAGGGTTACAGTCACTTTTACTGTTATAAATAATTGCAAGGTTAGGGTTACATTTAGGGCTAGGTTTCATTTTAGGATAAAATGTTGGTTTTGGGTTAACTTTACGGTTACGGTTTTCTCAGGGTAAAAATTTATTTTAGGTTTAATGTTATATTTAAGTATGGGTCAATATTAGGGTCAGAACTGATTTCAGGATTAGGATTACTTTTCCTTTTTAAGTTTACTTGTAGGGTTAGGGTTACTTTTAAAGATAGGGTGAATTTATGGTTAACTTTAGGGATAAAGTTAATTTTAGCTTTAGGCTTAATTTTGGGGTTAGGGCTACTGAAATAGTTTTTAATAAGGATTATATCAGGGATGGCCAAACTCCGGCCCCACAGATATTCCTGAACTATAACTCGCAGAAATATATGACTGCATTAGATGGATGGAGAGGCATGGGAGTTGTAGTTCAGGGACATTTGGACGTCCCTGGCTTATATTAAGGCTAATTTTAGGATTAGGTTTATATCTAGGGTTACGGTCAATATTAAAGTTAGGGTCATGTTTAGATTTAGGGTTATTTTCAGGGTTAGGGCTACGTCTAGGGTTAATTTTAGTTTCAGGGTTAGTATTCACTGTTAGGTTTAGGGTTAAATATTACAATAATGTTAGAATCCATTTAGGGTTATTGTTAATGTTAGGGTAGGGCTGCTTTTAGGGTTATGGTTACCTTTAGGTTTAAGGATATTTTTAAATTAAGGGATAATATTAAGGTTAGAGATACTTTTAAGGTTAGAGTTACTAGATAGTTACTAGATATTAATAGATTTAGGGTTACCTTTAGGGTTAGGGTTAGTTTTAGGATTATGGTCAATTTTAGGGTAAGGGTTAAGATTACTTTTAGGGTTCATGTTTATTTTTGGGTTATGGTTACTTCTAGGTTTCGGGTGTAAGAATAGAGTTAAGTTCAGGGTCAGGTTTAATTTCAGGGTTAGGTTAATTTTAGGGTTTGTTTTAGCTAGGCAGCTAGGGAATTGACTGTGGTTAGTTAAAATGATTTTTCCAAAAAGCACTGGTTCCTGACAGGGTTTTTTGAAAAATGATTTAATACTGAAGGGGTTAATTATGCAGCAAGACATTTTTTGGAATACTCCCAATGCATTTCTTACTCTAGTAAAGTATTTAGCAGGCAGGTGTCATCATCTGCTGGCCTATCAGAGTTAGTACAGTTCTGAGCTCCGTGTGGGATTAGATGGGCAGCTGTCAGTTAAAGGCACTCACCAGCTGGTTTTAAGAATCGTTAGCTCCTCAGGCATCATGCAGAAGGTGCTAAAACATCACAGACACATTGGGGGCTCAACTGCAAACAAATTTAATTTGCAATGATACAACATAGGTCAGGTAGACAGGATGAAAGTTGTCAAGTCAAACTGCAGTAGTGCAGAATAGTCAGCTAATGAACAAGCAAGTGGGATAATAAAAAGAATGTAATTCAGTTTAGGTAATTGTAATCTGCAAGAGTCTGTGAGAACTACTTGTCCCTGCATGCAATTCAGCTCCAGTTAGGGTCAGCCAGTCAGAGCAGAGGTCAGGCTTCCCAGCAGCCTCAGAGACAGAGCTGTAGAGGAAGAGAGGGGCCATCTGAGATCTCCAGGCATCCCATGAGGCAGGCAACCTGGACATGACAAAGTACACAGATTTACAAGCATCTTCAAATCCTGGGGTGGAGCCCGTGAGCTAAAAGACTATTTTCACAGTCATATGTAGGAAAGGATTGTGTCATAGTCATGTACAGAAAAGGAATTGAGCCAGTTTAGTAATAAATGCAGTCAGTTAACTTTTTTAGATCTATTTCATGCTCAGTGTGAGGAGATTCCACATGCAGTCTTTATAATAGCTCATTTCATGTCTCTTTTCTTTAAGTTAAAACATATTTTGGCAGTAATAATATTCTAGAAGTGTGTGCTAGTGGATGTATATGAAACTGGCACAGAGGTAATGATTAACAAGCTTTATGTGCAATGTATTTATACAATTTCTGTATTTCTTTCTGTTTAAGATTTTTCACCTTTAAGTCATCGCTTTAAATCATCGCTTTAATTCATCACTAATTCTAATTCTAATCGCTAAGCTACTCATCACTTTAATTCAGCTATCTATTTATCACTATTCAACTACTCATCTACTCAACTATTCACATATTCACCTAATCAATCTACAGCAACTTAATTTACCCAACAACTTATTGAAATTAAACTTAAATACAAGCGAATGAAGAGTGGAATCCAGTTATTATTTCCAGTGTCGATGTTTGAATTTCCTTTCAAGCGGGAAGATTGTGCAAAAAACCAAAGAGCTTGACAAAAGTATTGAAAGGGTTAACTCTGGGTAATGTCTTGCTGCCTATTAGCAACACAATTAACTTCTAGACTCTAGCACAGCATTATGATTCCCTAATAATATCTAAGACACTTCCTACCAGTAATATTGGATATTTCTCCTTCTGAACATTGTATGCAGTCATAACAGCAGTTGTGTATTCCAGCAATGGGGACTTTCCTCTGTCCAGGTAAACAGTTCTCCGAACACTGAGATTTTGGAACCTATTAGAAAATATGGCAGAGACACGGAACAGGTTAGATATGTGATTTATTATATTATCTGTACAGCAATTCATTATGGGTCAAAGCGCGGGCGCACCATATTACAATCCGAATGCTAATGAGTTAAAAACCCCATTCGCGTTTCAGATCTTGCACTTTTCAGCGCTAGCTTACTGTACTTTACGCTCCCTATTGTCACGGTTCCTGGATCCCACCACGCAGTCCTTAAAGCCCAACACTCCACAGAGCCCAAAAGCTACCAACAGGGTAGCCGTAAAGGAATCCCTAACTGTCTGGTCCTTAGAATTGGCCAGGTATACTAGCTAGACAGAAAGGGTTTTTCAAAGACAATGTCGTAATCCAAAACCAGGTCAGCAACACGGGGGTAGTCAGACGAGCCAGAATCAGGAATACAGAGTATAGAATAGTCAAAGGGAATAGCCGGGTCGATATCAGTGCAGGAGCGTAGTACAAGAAAATAGTCTAGGGCAACGGAAGGCAGAATAGTCAGAAAACAAGCAGAGGTCAATAACAGGTTAAATCACGAGAGAATTCAGGTACAAGGAGCTCAGGTATGGATAACCACGATCTGGCACTGCTTAGAAGAAACTGTTGGTTTTTAAAAGACCTTCACCAGACCGCGCCCCCCTCTCAAGCCACGCCTCATGCAGCCACCTCCCTGCCCAAACCCAGCATGGCCCAGGGCGGAGTTACCGACCTCCAACCCAATGGAGGAAGGAGGGGTGGATGCTGAGCTGGAGGCGTGTCCACCTCCTATAAAAGACCAGAGACTGCTCTCTAGCATTGCTTCAGTATTGTGCTGTTAGTCCATTGAACTAGTGCTTATTCCTATTCTCCCTTATCTGTGTTTTGACCCTTTGCTCTCCGCCACGTTTCGAAGTCTGCTGCCGGCCCCGACCTTTTGCTTTCATTGACCACTGCCTACGGATTATCCTCTTGTACTGCAATATATAATTACAAATCCTGTGACCACTTGCACACTGGGTTCCAGCCACCCCTTGAATGAGCGTGACAAGGAAGGAGCTTGTAACCTATGCCTGTCAGCCTTACGTTTCTGGACAGCAACATTGCGCTCCATGTTTTCACATCTGTAGTTGTGTGAGATGTTCATCGAGAGCCGGGATGGCCTGTTCAGCAAACTGAAGCAGTAGAGCCGGAGGGAAAAAACCATAGATAGCAGAAAAAGAGTGGCCAGAGGTCTCGTTAACGGCGTTATTACGTGCATACTCAGCCCAGGGCAACAACTCCGACCAATTGTCTTGTTGTTGTGTGGTAAAGCAACGTATGTACTGCTCGAGACCCTGACTTGCCCTTTTTGCTGCCCCATTGGTTTGTGGATGATATGCTGAAGAGAAGGCCAATCGCACCCCCATCTCCGCACCGAAATCCCTCCAGAAACCAGAGACGAACTGAGCTCCTCTGTCAGAGACTATTTCAGATGGAACCCCATGTATTCGTACAATCTCTCTAGCAAAGACAACCGCCAGTTCATTGGCTGTAGGAAGCTTAGGTAAAGGAATAAAATGAGCCATTTTGGAGAAGCGGTCTACAACTGTCAGAACCACAGTAGTAAAGGCGAGGAAACAGACAAAACCGTGGAAGCCACAATACGTTCATGAGGAACTATAGGATTGTGGTCTTGTGTATTTGATTCATACGGGTCATATTGACGAGATAAGGCATCAGCCTTTACATTGCGGTCACCTGGTCTGTAAGTCAACACAAAATTAAACCGAGACAGTAGTAATGACCACCTGGCCTGTCTCGAGTTCAGACGTTTAGCATCCCCGATGTACGTAAGGTTCTTATGATCAGTGATTATCAACAAAGGGTCAAGAGTACCTTCCAACAAATGTCTCCACTCTGACAGGGCAGACACAATAGCAAGCAATTCTCTGTTACCGATATCATAATTGCGTTCTGCTGGTGATAATTTTCTTGAAAAGAACCCACAAGGATGTAGAGGCTTCCCTGGAGACTCTCTTTGAGATAGGACAGCCCCAATGCCTATCTCGGAAGCATCAACCTCAAGAACAAATGGAATTCTGGGATCAGGATGCCGTAACACGGGAGTGGAAGTGAAAGCCTGTTTGAGAGCTTCGAATGCCTGTTTGGATTGTGAAGACCAGACCTGGTTCTTCAGACCTTTATGTGTCATATTAATGATAGGAGAAGCTACAGCAGAATAATTCTTGATAAATCTCCTATAATAGTTGGAAAGCCCCAGAAACCTCTGTATGGCTTGGAGGCCTTGAGGGAGAGGCCATTCTGAGTTGGATCCTTCCAAACTCACGGCCATCTCAAAACCTTCTGGAGTGATAATGTACCCAACAAATGTTACAGTAGTAATGTTGAATAAACACTTCTGAAGTTTGCAATAAAGACCATTGTCTAGTAATTTTGCTAATACCTGTCTGACATGTTCATGGTGGGTTTTCAGATTGGGAGAGTAAACCAGTATATCGTCTAAGTATACGTTAACAAAGGATTGCAAAAAATGTCTGAGCACATCATTAAAGAAATCTTGGAATACAGCTGGAGCATTACAGAGACCGAACGGCATGACCAGATATTCATAATGCCCACTCCTGGTGTTAAATGCTGTTTTCCACTCATGTCCATCTTTTATACGTATCAGGTTGTAAGCCCCTCTCAAATCGAGTTTTGTGTATACTGCTGATCCCCTTAACCTGTCGAACAGTTCTGATATAAGAGGGATAGGGTACACATTCTTGATGGTGATTTTGTTAAGCCCCCTATAATCGATACATGGGTGTAAATCTCCTTCTTTTTTAGATACAAAAAAGAACCCAGCCCCTGCTGGAGAAGAGGAACGTCTGATAAAACCTCTCTCCAAATTCTCCTTTATGTACTCTTCCATGATTTGGTTCTCCGTTATGGATAGAGGATATACTTTGCCTCGGAGGCATGGTACCTGGATGAATATCTATGGTGCAATCATACGGTCTATGTGGAGGTAGGGAGGTAGTTTCTCTGCCTCTCTTTTATTGAATACAGCTGTGAGGTCGGCATACCAGTCAGGAACCTCTGTAGACAATGGAGAAGCTGTAGGTGTGTTCAGGGCACCAATATGCTGAATGGGTATTAAACAAGTCTAAAAACAAGCAGGACTCCAAGACAGTATCTCTCCCTTAGCCCAATCAATAACAGGATTATGTTCCACCAACCAAGGGAAACCAAGCACAACAGGATTGGAAGGTGAACGGATAACCTGAAATATGATCTCTTCTTTATGCAAGAGACCAGTGGTAAGAACCACTGTAACCGTATCGTGAGTAATTCTTGGGCAGGATAATGGCCTACTGTCTATGGCTTCGATGGTCAAGGGTGTCTCTCTTACAACCAGAGGGAGAGAAATGGAGGAAGCGTATTCAACATCAATGAAATTACCAGCAGCCCCAGAGTCAACAAAAGCGGTAGTATGCGTGGTCTTGGTCTCCCAAGCCACGGATACTGGTAACAAAAGTCTAGTGTCTTTGACAGGAGACATGAACATCACACCCAAGGCCTGTCTCCTCAGCTGCCTTAGGTGCGGTAGTTTTCCGACTTATCATGCATTCTAGGACGAGTGGGACATTGAAGTCGTAAATGTCCATTTAAACCACAATACAGGCACGATCCCTCACGAAGACGCCTTGTTCTCTCTTCCTCTGTAAGCCTAGTATGGCCTAGTTGCATAGGCTCAGAGGGAGGGGATAACTCTCTTGGTGGTGCATGAAAGACAGGGGCCAACCTTGGTAACGGTCTCTTAGGTTTCTCTCTTGGAGTTCTTCTGTCCCTTATCTGATCATCCAGATCTATACAATAATCTAGAAGTTCACTCAACACCTCAGGTAATTTACGAGGGGCCAACTCATGCATCAATGACTCCGAAAAACCCCTCCATAAAAGCCATAACCAGAGCCTCATTAGTCCAGTTCACGTCAGAAACCAACGTTTTAAATTCTATAGCATAATCAGACATAGTCCTGTTCCCTTGACGTATGCGGAACAAGGATTTGCCAGCTACCTTGGCCTTTCTGGTAGGATTAAACGTACGTTTTAACTCGGCTATGAATTCTTTATATTTCAGTACAATAGGCTTCTCTGCCTCCCATAAAGGATTTGCCCATGTCAACGCTCTGCCAGACAGATGGTTAATAATGAACCCCACTTTGGCTATGTCAGTGATAAACATTTGTGGATTTAATTTAAATGAATATCCACCTGCACCAAAAATCCCCGGCACTCCGAGGGAGTACTGTCAAACCTTATAGGAGCGGTCATGTGTACCTGGGATGTCTGAACAACAGGGGACACAGGTATAGCAGGCGGAGGTGCAACCCCAGCTGGTTCCAGGTGAGCCGTACGAGTCAGGATAGTTTGTAAGGCGAGAGCAAACTGATCCATCCTATGGTCCTGCTCGTCCTGTCTGGATACAAAGTTACTCAAATGCTGTGTTAAGTCTGCGGGATCCATTTGGCCAGATCGTAATGTCACGGTTCCTGGATCCCACCACGCAGTCCTTAAAGCCCAACACTCCACAGAGCCCAAAAGCTACCAACAGGGTAGCCGTAAAGGAATCCCTAACTGTCTGGTCCTTAGAATTGGCCAGGTATACTAGCTAGACAGAAAGGGTTTTTCAAAGACAATGTCGTAATCCAAAACCAGGTCAGCAACACGGGGGTAGTCAGACGAGCCAGAATCAGGAATACAGAGTATAGAATAGTCAAAGGGAATAGCCGGGTCGATATCAGTGCAGGAGCGTAGTACAAGAAAATAGTCTAGGGCAACGGAAGGCAGAATAGTCAGAAAACAAGCAGAGGTCAATAACAGGTTAAATCACGAGAGAATTCAGGTACAAGGAGCTCAGGTATGGATAACCACGATCTGGCACTGCTTAGAAGAAACTGTTGGTTTTTAAAAGACCTTCACCAGACCGCGCCCCCCTCTCAAGCCGCGCCTCATGCAGCCACCTCCCTGCCTGTTTCAATTTAAACCAGGCATTGGTGAGCAAGCAGCATCAGACATGCTGCCGTCAAGCACACCGGAAAGGCTGGAAGCCCCCAACGTTACACCTATGCTTAACATATGTAAGCCAAGTGCCAGGGGTCCATGGCCAGGTCGGGTCGTCAGCCAAGTTCCAAAGGGGTAACAACCAGGGGAATAGTCAGACAAGCCAAGATCATACACGTTTGAGCAAAAGATATAAGTCACTATGAACACACTGAGAGGAGTGACAAAAGAATTCCCCAATGCAGGGAATAGGGAGGAAGTAGATCCGGAGTGTAAGAGCCCTCACCCAGAGCTAACGGGGCTTGCAGCTATTTTAGAATGTTGACGGGTGTAATTGAGCATCCCTAGGGGTTCTGAGACCCGGTTACACATCGAAATAAAGTCTGATTTACGAATAGGACAGGGATAAGTGTGTGCACATAGGATAAAGAGTGGTGGTTATAGACGGAGGGTGCACATTGACAGCTAACGGATTTTCGCGGCTATGTTAGAATTATGATAGGTGTAACTGCGTTTCCGTTGCCAGTGTGTAGCAACTGCTGTGACCGTATTGTTTATATTTTATGGAATAAAAATATATTATGGTTAACAGATGCACGTGAAATTAAATAAGTAAAATCTGTAAGCACGGGTACGGCTTTAGAAGGCCACATTTTATTTTAGTTGAATTATAGCAATTGTATTTAATAAGAAATATATATTTAAATGTATTTTATATAGATTGAAAAATGTTAGAAAGGTATAAACATGGAAGACAAAAAAAAATATTTATGTTAATTTTTCAAGGTAGAACTATCAGGGTTATTAAAAGAGATCCGAATTGTGGCCGAAAGGTACCAGTGAAATTCAGGATATGGTTACCTTTCCTGGCCATTCGGCTATTCAGAGAGCAGGCAGTTTGCCGAATCCTGACGAATTGCCTGCACATACGGTGCCTGTTTGTTGCCTGTTCGAGGGCAGTGAATACCCATAGAGAAGCAATGCTTCGGCTATTCAGAGAACACAAACCAGCAGTGAAAAGTTGCCGAATTGCCCTGCTGTTCAGTGCTTTCATTCGGTAGATTTATTCAGGCGAATCCTATAGGCTTCAATGTTAAAAATATTCCCGTTTTAATTCAATATCTAATAAACCGTTGATTATAATATTCTGCAGTAAAGAGTCTCTTTATTTATCGAATTTTTAGGATCTTTTAGGCATTTTCCTCGAGATTATTTTGCGAAAAAAAATTCTGTTTTTTTTTTTTAAATAATTTTTTCTTTTTTCTGTAACAGCCCTTTTTATTATCATTCATTGGATTTTATATGTAAATTTCAGACATTTTCGTTTTGTAGTTTCTTTGCAAACAGCGTTTCACTTTTCAAACATTTAACCGTACTGTTTTATTTTGTTCACTCCATTCATCTGCGGTGTCGGCTTTTTCCGGCGGCTACTCTGCGCTGTGATCGGCGGCTGCTGTGGTTTCTCCTGCGCGTTCGGCAGGATTAATACAGATGGGTTTTGTGGGTTTCGGTGAGCGTTCGCCTGGTTTTGCGGTGAGTGTTCGTCGGGTTTGCGGCAGCATTTCCCTGCGCTACGACGGCCCTGTGGTGCTTGTTTTTATTGCAAAGGTTAATGTAGGTTTTTGGAATGAAGGGTTAATATGAGGCTGCAGGGTTTTAGAGGTGTATTGTGCAAGGTAAATTGAGGGCTGCAGTCTGTAAGGGTTAAATAGCTGGGGCTGTAGATGAGAGGGTTAATTAGTGTTCTGCTTGGGCACACTTTCATGCTCCGCTGGGCTCTGGGCTGTTGCTTTAACATTGCATGGAGCCGCATCTCTGGAGGGACAGGGTTTCAGCACCATGGCCAGTGCTCCTGCAGAGCCCGGGGAATATTACAGGGAACCGGCTTTAGCATTACACCGACTCACTCAACACTGCTTGGCCTCTGTCCGTGTCCCCTCTCTCCTGGCTACACACGCAGCAGCACACTGTAGGAGGTGGTGCCGCGTCTCAGTGCAGCCTGCTGGTAGCAGGCTAGGATGATTTGTTTTTCGGCTCAGCTTCCAGAGAAGCTCCGGTTTCGGGCTCAAAGAACCCAGAACCCAATACCGGAACTTCATGCTTACAGGAGGTCCCCAGTGGGACGGATACCTTGCTGCACCTGGACCCATTATTGGCCTTAACCCCCTGATGGTGGCCCGGAGGTAAAAATGGCAGCCGCGAGGCCTCCACGAGCGTGAGGACCTAGGCAACCACCTAATTAGAGAACCGCCACTGGCTCTGAGGCCTCCTTTGGCCCACCAGGACAGGTGTGTCAAACACAGGCATTTTGCAAAGGAAAACCCAAACAGCAGCAGAAGGAGCTTCACAGTGAATTCCAACTTCAGCAAACACCGTCTTGCTCTGAATAACTCCCTAGGTTGTGATACCATTAGAACGTTCCATGAATACTTTAAGATAATTTTACCGTTAGCCGCATTAGTGCTTGTTTTTATTAAAATAATAATAATTAATAAACATTTTTTGAAATAATTTGTTGTCGCACCCTTTTTATATTATTAATTTAAGTTATTAAAAGTAACCATTGCTGAGGTTCTGACCTTGTTGCCTCCAGTCTTCCATATCACTTTTTTAGCGTTGATATCAAGATTCCCCGTATTATTAGCACGTGTTGTGTAGTTGCCAATCCAATCCCCGTATGCATGCATCTCATTAGGGTAAAATCTCCAGTTTAAAATGACGTAAGGGCGGTCATACTCTCCATGTTCATCAAAGGAGCTAACTAGTGAGTTTTCTTCATACAGTGGATATGGCAGTTTTTTTACATAGTGATGTAACTGGAAAGGACAAAAGTAAATAAATATACAGGAAACAAGAGAATTTAATACATGCAGTCATGGCCGAAATTGTTGGCACCCCAGAAATATTTCCAGAAAATCAAGTATTTCTCATAGAATAGTATTGCAGTAACACATGTTTTGCTATACACATGTTTATTCCCTGTGTGCGTATTGGAACAAAACAAAAAAAGGGAGGAAAAAAAGCAAATTGGACATAATATCACACAAAACTCCAAAAATGGGTTGGACAAAATTCTTGGCACCCTTAACTTAATATTTGGTTGCACACCCTTTGGAAAAAATAACTGAAATCAGTGGCTTCCTATAACCATCAATAAGCTTCTTACACCTCTCACCCGGAATTTTGGACCACTCTTCCTTTGCAAACTGCTCCAGGTCTCTCTTATTGGAAGGGCGCCTTTTCCCAACAGCAATTTTAAGATCTCTCCACAGGTGTTCAATGGGATTTAGATCTGGACTCATTGCTGGCCACTTCAGGACTCTCCAGCGCTTTGCCATCCATTTCTGGATTCTTTTTGATGTATGTTTGGGGTCATTGTCCTGCTGGAAGACCTAAGATCTCGGACACAAATCCAGCTTTCTGACACTGGGCTCTACAGTGCGACCCAAAATCCTTTGGCAATCCTCAGATTTCATGATGCCTTGCACACATTCAAGGCACCCAGTGCCAGAGGCAGCAAAACAACCCCTAAACATCATTGAACCTCCACCATATTTCACTGTAGGTACTGTGTTCTTTTCTTTGTAGGCCTCATTCCGTTTTCGGTAAACAGTAGAATGGTGTGATTTACCAAAAGCTCTATCTTGGTCTCATCTGTCCACAAGACGTTTTCCCAGAAGGATTTTGGCTTACTCAAGTACATTTTGGCGAACTGTAGTCTTGCTTTTTTATGTCTCTGTGTCAGCAGTGGGGTCCTCCTGGGTCTCCTGCTATAGCGTTTCCTTTCATTTAAATGTCGACGGATAGTTCGCGCTGACACTGATGCTCCCTGAGCCTGCAGGACAGCTTGAATTTCTTTGGAACTTGTTTGGGGCTGCTTATCCACCATCCAGACTATCCTGCGTTGCAACCTTTCATCAATTTTTCTCTTCCATCCACGCCCAGAGAGATTAGCTACAGTGCCATGGGTTGCAAACTTCTTGATAATGTTGCACACTGTGGACAAAGGCAAATCTAGATCTCTGGAGATGGACTTGTAACCTTGAGATTGTTGATATTTTTTTACAATTGTGGATCTCAAGTCCTCAGACAGTTCTCTTCTCCTCTTTCTGTTGTCCATGCTTAGTGTGGCACACACAATGCAAAGACTAACAGGGTTGTTCAGAGAGCGTGAAATGCAGGAGAATGACTGGAGAATGAAAAATTCTAGGTCAAAATAGCCAAACCAGAAAAATTCTCCCTTTCATCTCACTTTCCAAATCGGCTATTTTGACCTAGAATTTTTCATTTTCCAGTCATTCTCCTGCTTTTCACGCTCTCTGAATAACCCTGTATGTGAACTTCTCTCCTTTTTATCTGCTTTCAGGTGTGATTTTTATATTGCCCACACCTGTTACTTGCCCCACGTGAGTTTACAGGAGCATCACATGCTGAAACAATCTTACTTATCCACAATTTTGAAAGCGTGCCAAGAATTTTGTCCAGCCCATTTTTGGAGTTTTGTGTGACATTATGTCCAATTTGCTTTTTTTCCTCCTTTTTTTTGTTTTGTTCCAATACACACAAAGGGAATAAACATGTGTATAGCAAAATATGTGTTACTGCAATTCTTTTCTGTGAGAAATACTTGATTTTCTGGAAAAAATTCTGAGGTGCCAACAATTTCGGCCATGACTGTAACTGTGACGTGCGTCACTTTGAACTTGGGGTACATGGGCCTAGAATTGTATTTGAGAGGTGCGGGCCTGAAGTTTCATATTGTTTCCCTGCCCTTTCCTTTGTCAAAGTCACCCTGTATCTACAGTTTTAGATGCAGGCTGTTTGTGTTTTCTGTGCCCTATTACCCGATGTCTGTGTTATATTAATATTCCCTTATGCATTTATTGTGGAGTTTCATGTTTTATATACTGTGTACAATCACTTGGTGTTACTATTCTTTCTCTGTATAGTGTACACACTCTTTAAGCAATTGATTCCTCTGTTTTCAGATGCTTCCATTCAACCCCCCCTTACCCCAGGGATTAGTTTTAACCAGATCACTGTACTACTTCCTGATCCTTTCTTTCAACGCTGGTCGTGTTTCCATTGCTTATATACATTCCCCCAGTGTGTGTTTTTTTTTCCAATTGTAAACTGTAAATAAAGTTGGTCCCAGTTTAATTGTCACCCTGCGAGGATCTCATGTATTGAGTGAATTTGGGTCAGAACCAGTACTCCTTTGGGATACAGGCGGTGAGGGGAGCATTCTGCACAAGGGCAGAGCACCCCCCACGTCACACTGGTGGCAGCTGTGGGATTTTATGTTCCTTACAACTAGACTCATACATGCAAGAGTTCACTGCAGGAGGACATGGAGACCAAAGGCTCGAGTATGGTGCAGCCCAGAGCAAGATGGAGATTCCTCAGGAGTAGGGGTGAGCCGAACACCCCCGAGTTCGGTTCGCATTCGGACTCGAACTTTCCAAATGTTTGAATTCGAACTCGAACTCAATACAAGACAATGGGACTCAAAATTCGATTTTTAGAGTGCCCTCCAAGAGGGCATATATGCTAGATATTTGTCATAAAAGGTGTATGGGGGTCGGGTAGTGCCCTGGGGGACAAGAAACAAGGACAAAAAGTAAAAAAAAAAGTTTTTAAAGGGACAGTGAGTTTTCCATGAAATAAGGGTTAAAAATAAAAACGAAAAATTCCTTCAAATATCGTGCCTAGGAGGTCCCCATAACCTGCCCGTGAAGTGGCGGATTTCTAGGATGTATAGAAACATTTAAAAACAAAAAAAATGACGTTTCAAATGACGGTAAATGCTTTTCCTTTAATCTGTTGATAAACAACTGCTTGGGGTGGCAGCCTGTATGAAAAGACATTTTAGGACGCGCAGAAAAAGTTTAGTGATTTGTTTTGGCTAAATTATGGTGAAATTTATGCAGGCTTTGGATGAAAGTAACAATAGGTGCTTTAAAATTGGGCCTTTAGCGTCGGCAACAGTACCGTCACACAGTAACCCCTCTGAGGATATGAAT
Organism: Leptobrachium leishanense; assembly: GCA_009667805.1. Lineage (NCBI taxonomy): Eukaryota > Metazoa > Chordata > Amphibia > Anura > Megophryidae > Leptobrachium > Leptobrachium leishanense. The sequence goes on from CM019064.1 coordinate 450,504,525, forward strand.
CTGGTACAAGCGTCAGTGGTAGTGCATCCAAATATTGTGCCTTTGGTGCCAGGCCAGCAAGTGCATTCATACAGTAACCCCTCTGTAGTATTGTGGAAGAGTGCAGGGGTGGACCATGCGGTCCTATATTAAAAAGATATGAATTTGGTAATGGCGTCAGTGCACCCAGATATTGTGCTTTTGGTGCCAGGCCAGCAAGTGCATTCATACAGTAACCCCTCTGTAGTATTGTGGAAGAGTGCAGGGGTGGACCATGCGGTCCTATATTAAAAAGATATGAATCTGGTAATGGCGTCAGTGCACCCAGATATTGTGCTTTTGGTGCCAGGCCAGCAAGTGCATTCATACAGTAACCCCTCTGTAGTATTGTGGAAGAGTGCAGGGGTGGACCATGCGGTCCTATATTAAAAAGATATGAATCTGGTAAAGGCGTCAGTGCACCCAGATATTGTGCTTTTGGTGCCAGGCCAGCAAGTGCATTCATACAGTAACCCATCTGTAGTATTGTGGAAGGGTGCAGGGGTGGATCATGTGGTCCTATATTAAAAAGTAATGAATCTGGTAAAGACGTCTATGCAGCCAAATATTGTGCCTTTCATGGCAGCAAATGCCTTCACACCGTAACCCTTTTGTGGTATTGTGGAAGAGTGCAGGGTTGGACCCTGCGGTTCAAAAAATTTAAATGATATAAATGTGGCACAGGCGTCAGTGCAGCCAAATATTGTGCCTTTCATGGGAGCAAGTGCCTTCACACCGTAACTCTTTTGTGGTATTATGGAAGAGTTCAGTGCTGGAGGTTTTGTGAATGCAGAAGACATCCTCGATCTATTCCGTTATGTCAGCATCAGGGGATTGATAGCTGCTGATCCTGGACTGATTCATTTTTATAAATGTCAGCCGGTCTACAGAGTCGGTGGACAGACGCACTCTTTTATCTGTGACAACACCTCCAGCGGCAATGAACGCCCTTTCAGAAAGCACGCTGGATGAAGGGCAACCTAGTAGCTGCATGGTATATTGGCTAAGTTCTGGCCAGTGATCCAATCTCAACACCCAGTAAGCCAGTGGATCATCTGCTGGAAAGGTATCCAGGTCTGCCCTTGCCCCTAGGTAGTCCTGCACCATATGGTGAAGACGCTGGCAATGGGTGCCTACATTTGACGTCCCGGGGCGTCGTGGACTAAAAAAATGTAAAAATGCATCAGTCAAGCGGCCCTGGCCTTCACCACTATTCCTCCGATCATCCGCAGCCTCAGAAGCACTTGTGTCAGCACTTGGTAATCTACCAGTGCCTGGAAAGGTGTTACACAAGTGTCGCTTTAGAGCGTCCTCAAGTTTTTTCATCCTGTACTCCCTCTGTGCGGGCAGGATGAGCTCTGCAACTTTACCCTTGTATCGTGGATCAAGAAAGTTTGCCAACCAGTAATGATCCCTCTCCTTGATAGTACGAATCATGGGGTACTTTAGCAGGCTTTGCATAATAAGGGAGCCCATGCAGTGTAGGTTGGAGGTGGCATTAGCTTCTGAGTCTTCCTGCTCAATGAGGAGGATGACCCCATCGTGCACTTCCTCCTCCCAGCCACATACTAGTCCTTGTGTTTCTGGGCACACAAAACCCTCCCTTGAGGAATCCCCACCTTCAATGCCCCCACTACTCAAATATTCCTCCTCCTCATCCTCCTCATCCTCCTCCTGTCTGATCTGAGGAGGACATGCTGGAATGCTGTCTGCGGAAAGACTGGGGCCTTCAGAGCTAGGGAGGGCCTCCTCTTCCTCCCGCTGCTGAGCCTCTAGAGCCACAACTATAATTCCCCCGCAGAGTGTGCTCCAGCAAGAACACTAAAGGAATTGTGTCACTGATGCATGCACTGTCCCTGCTCACCATCCTTGTTGGCTCCTCAAATGGTGACAGTACAGTGCAGGCATCCTTGATCATCAGCGACTGCGGGGGGGGAAAACAAGTTGACTTGAACCTGTCCTTGTGCCATACTCACGCAGGTACTCATTGATGGCCCTCTGCTGCTTGTGCAGACATGCAGCATTGCTAATGTCGAGTTCCAACTGGTGGGCATGTCACAGATCAGACGGTTTGTGGGAAGGTGTAATTCTCTTTGAATTTCTGCCAGGCGAACGCTTGCTGGGAATACGCGGCTGAAGTGGCTGCAGACTTTTCTGGCCTGGCTGAGAAGCTCTGCCAGCCCTGGGTACCTGGTTAGGAGACGCTATACCACCAGATTTAGGACGTGTGCTAGGCACGGTACATGCGTCAACTTACCCTGGCGTCGAGCGGAGAGAAGGTTGCTGCCATTATTGCAGACGACCATTCCCAGCTGAAGCTGGCATGGTGTTAACCATCTCTGCACCTGCCCCTGCAGAGCTGACAGAATTTCTGACCCGGTGTGGCTCCTGTCCCCTAAACAAACCATCTCAAGCACAGTATGGCATCTTTTTGCTTGAGCCATTGCGTAGACCCTGTCAGGCGTCGGTTTAACTGCCACTTCGCCAGAGACACAGAAGGAGGAGGAGGAGGAAGAGGGAGAGGTGGTGGTGGAGCAGACAGACCTCATACAAGCAGCTTTCTGGAGACATGGTGGATGAACAAGCTCCAGCACAGAGCCCGTCTTGGATCCCTCCCAGCTGCAATCAGAGTTACCCAGTGTGCCGTGAAGGAAATGTAACGACCCTGTCCATGCTTGCTGGACCACGTGTCTAAAGTCACATGCACCTTGCTGCTGACTGCCTATCCCAATGACTCGATAACATTGTCTTCCACGTGCTGGTATAGTGCTGGAATGGCCTTCCGTGAAAAGTAATTGCGTTTTGGAACATGCCACTGTGGTACAGCACATTCAGCAAATTCACGGAAGGTAGCAGAGTCCACCAGCTGGAAAGGCAGCAGCTGCAATGCGAGTAATTTTGCTAACCTGGCATTTAGACGCTGTGCTTGGGGATGGTTGAGACTATATTTTTTCTTACGCTGCAGCAGCACGGGCAACATAATCTGACTGCGTAAATCTTCAGCTGATGGGATGCTGTCACATTGTGAGGAAGGAGCTGGTACATCCATTACTGTAGCATCATCCCTGTCAGTGGAGGTTGAAGGCAATGACATGGCAGGACATACAGTGTGGGTAGAGACAGATGAGGAGGAGGAGGACCTATGCAAAGTTTTGCCGCAACGGGATGTGTGGCACTTGTTCATATGTCGCCTCAAGCACGTGGTACCCAAGCGTCCGGTGTCTTTCCCACGCTTGAGCCTCATCTGACATAGATTTCAAATAGCAACGGTGGGGTCTGCTGCACATTTCTTAAAGAACTCCCAGACAGCAGAGTTCCTGGATGTGTGCTTTGAGACAACAGCGCTCTGCACCTGAGCAGTTTTGACATCTGATGCCTTGGACTGGCTAGTGCTATTGTTGGTCACAGAGGATGTTGTGCTTCGTGTTTGTTGTGCGTCCTCCTCCTCACTTGACTCCTCTGTTCGATCAGGCACCCAGGTGGAGTCAGTGACATCATCATCATTGTCATCATCACCCCTATCTCCTCGTCACTGGAGCCAACTTGGCAGTATGCTGCAGCTGCTGGGGCAACATGAGTGCCAGTTATTTGTGTGTCATCACTGGCACCCCCTTCCTCTAGGTTGATTATACTCCCTTCCTCAACCTCAGAGATTGAATCAGAGCACTGTGCTTGCTGCACATCCTCAAGCAGCATGTCACTGTCATTGTAGTCAAACAATTCAGCTGACTCCTCCGTGTGTGATAGTGAGGCTATGGCAGGAGTAGCTGTGGACATGGAGGCTGCATTAGATGCTTTGGCAGCTGAGTTGGACTGTAAAGCACTACAAGTCTGGCTGGCAGAGGACTCGGAGGATGAGGATGGCCTGGTTAGCCAATCCACCAAATCCTCTGTATGTTGCTGCTGCTTAAGACGGCCAGCACCAGTTAGAAAGGACAAGCATGCCCCTGCAGAAGATGCACCACGTCCACCAGTACCAGAGGCACAGCCTCCCGACACAGAGGCTGCTTGCCCTCTTATCTGTGTCTGGGAGCGTCTGCCTGTCCTTTTTGGTCTTTCTGGCATGGTGAGTGATATATAGATTAAATATATACAGAACTCTGATTCAACTCTGGTATAAAGATTAAAGATTTCCAGGATTCTGGTATAACTCAGTGAGACACCCTGATAGCTGGCAGCCAGTGACAAGACACAGATTACAATTCCCAGAAACCTCCTATAAATCAGTGAGACCCCCCGATGGGTGCCAGTGACAAGACACAAATTACAATTCGCAAAAATCTGCTACAAATCAGTGAGACCCCCTGATAGGACCCCCTGATAGCTGGCAACAGTGACAAGACACAGATTACAATTCGCAGAAATCTGCTAGAAGTATGTGGGACCCCCTGATAGCTGACAGTGAGAAGACACAGATTACAAGTCTCAAAAACCTCCTATAAATAAGTGAGACCCCCTGATGGGTGGCAGTGACAAGACACAGATTAGAACAATTCCCAAATATTTTGTAGAAATTACTGACCCCCAAAATACTGCGTGGCAGTGACAAGACACAGATCACCTCAATTACCAAATATTTTGTAGTAGTTACTGACCCCAAAATACTGCGTGGCACTGGCTGTGACAAGACACAGATCACCTCAATTCACAAATATTTTGTAGCAATTACTGACCCCCAAAATACTTGCTGGCAGTGAAAAGACACAGATCACCTCAATTCCCAGATATTTTTAGAAATTACTGACCCCCAAAATACTGCGTGGCAGTGACAAGACACAGATCACCTCAATTCCCAGATATTTTGTAGAAATTACTGATGGCCAAAATACTTGCTGGCACTGGCAGTGACAAGACACAGATCACCTCAATTCCCAGATATTTTGTAGAAATTACTGACCCCCAAAATACTGCGAGGCACTGGCAGTGACAAGACACAGATCACCTCAATTCACAAATATTTTGTAGCAATTACTGACCCCCAAAATACTTGCTGGCAGTGACAAGATACAGATCACCTCAATTCCCAGATATTTTGTAGCAATTACTGACCCCCAAAATACTGCGTGGCACTGGCTGTGACAAGACACAGATCACCCCAATTCCCAAATATTTTGTAGAAATTACTGACCCCCAAAATACTGCGTGGCAGTGACAAGACACAGATCACCTCAATTCCCAGATATTTGTAGAAATTACTGACTCCCAAAATACTGCGAGGCAGTGACAAGACACAGATCACCTCAATTCCCAGATATTTTGTAGCAATTACTGACCCCCAAAATACTGCGTGGCACTGGCTGTGACAAGACACAGATCACCCCAATTCCCAAATATTTTGTAGAAATTACTGACCCCAAAATACTGCGTGGCAGTGACAGACACAGATCACCTCAATTCCCAGATATTTGTAGAAATTACTGACTCCCAAAATACTGCGAGGCAGTGACAAGACACAGATCACCTCAATTCCCAGATATTTTGTAGCAATTACTGACCCCCAAAATACTTGCTGGCAGTGACAAGACACAGATTAGAACAATTCCCAGATATTTTGTAGAAATGAGACCCCCCAGTAGGTGGTGGCAGACTGGCAGTGAGAACACACACTAACACAACAACAATCTCCTCTCAAATCTCCCCTCAAACGCATGCTGAAGCGCTGTGTGAAACCTTTTATAGTGTGCTGCGGGACTTAGCTCTGTGAGCCCATGATTGGGCAAAATTTGCCCAATCAGGACTCTGAGCCGTAATTGGCAGAGTCTTGAACCTGTCTTGCACCTAAACTGTAGTCAGGTGCAAGGCTGTAGCCAATTACAAGTTTCAGGCCAGTGGAAAAGTGCATTGTGGTCCATTGTTGTGCATTGTGGGTGAACACGCGGCGAACACGCGGAAATGTTCGTAGTTCGTGAACATGCGAACAGGCTATGTTCGATGCGAACTTCGAACCGAACAGCTCATCCCTACTCAGGAGATATGGACTGAACCCCTGCATGGATCTGTTCCAATGTGTGTGGATAGAGGTCTGCTCGTTGCAGCAAGAGGGAACTGTGCTGCACGAGAAAATGATTGGCACTCGGTGTGGAGTGTTATGAGGACGAGTTCTCAATCTGGATCAAACCAGAGAACATTTGCAGCCAGAGGATTGTCTGGTGACGGTGAGAGAGAGTGAAATACTCACCAGCGATTTATTGGGAGGCTGGGCAGCTGGCCCAGAAAGCCCACAGTATGCTCCAAGCCAAGGATGGCTGAGGGAGCTTGAAGGCATAGAATTGTTTGGGCCAGCAATGGACTCAATCATTGTGGGCAAGACAGAGGTCCTCACTGACAATTTGCTGGAATGCTTGACAGTACGCCCAGAACCCCAGCTAAGCACTCACACCCAAGGATGGATGGAGGAGATGGAAAAAGTGCAATTGTTTTGGCCTTGAGTGGAAGAGGCTGTGTCTATCCCCACTCACATGTAAGATGTGAGGCAGCTGGTCCAGATCCCCAGCTCAAGGTAACAGCTATCACAGAGGTCGAGGACCTAATTTTGTTAATGGTGGATAAGACTGCTCTTTCTAACAATGTGACCCTGAGGGATGGGGATATGCTATTGCAGGAGGACTGCCTGGTGATGGTGGGTCAATATTGGGGTCAGGGTCATGTTTAGAGCTAGGGTTGATTTTAAGCATTCAAGCTACTTCTAAGTTTAATTTCAGGGATAGTATTCACTTTTAGGTTTGTGATTCATTTTAGAGTTAGGTTTAAATATAGCATTAATGTTAGGGTTAGAGTCCCTTTTAGGGTTATGGTTAGTATTAAGATAGGGTTACTCTTAGGTTTAATGTTATTTTTAAATTATGCGATTATATTTGTTTCAGAGTTAATTTCAAGGTAAGGGCTACTTTTTGTTTCAGAGTTAATTGTAGGGTTAGGGTTACTTGCACATGTCAACTACTCACAATTTGGACAACGCTTCGCACATTCTGGACTTGCCCAGCAACTGTTACGGCCAGCTGAACTCTAAATGGAACAAGGTCCTAATCAGGATCTTGATTTAATTTTGGGTATGTAAAGCAGCTGGACAAATGTTTCAGTTTTTTCAGTTGTTTAAACTCACACACAAGTACAAACCATGTCCTCCATCTAATATTTGTGAACATTTTCTGCCATTGTCTTATATCCAGCACCATATGGAGCTCATGTCTTATCAGTACTGTCAGAGGTACTTTCTGCTGTCTGATACAAAATGTGGAGCTTCAAGATCCTCTCTGCGCCCTGGTTTGCTCTCTCTGGTCCCCATTGTCTTCCTTCAATACACCTACTGTCTCCAGCCCTGCCCTGTAACTCATAACCTCATTATTAGCTAAATATTTTAAAGTATCTGGAGTGGAAGGATAACACAATAAAATTACATTTTCTACGTATGCCAAGTATTATGTGATATTACTTACCTTATGTTTGTATTTGTGGATGTTTTTGCCAACGATGGAATGGTGACCAAGCTCACGAAGCATATTATTTAAAGCATATGCCATGGACCTCACCGCTGTGTACAGTTGGCCAGAATCTCCTGTATACAGATAGTTTTTAATATAATTCATCTTAAGCTCATTCGGGCATTTCTGAAGAGATATTCTGTACAGCCTTCGAAACAATTCGTCCTTTGATCTGTTTCCTGATAAACAATGATATGTTACAGTCCACAAATCCTTCAGTAGGGCGTCTTTTGGAAACTTTTCAGGACGGAGGTCATCGACGTAACTTTCCAATCCAGAAATAAATGTCGTACCTGGCCCAACAGCCAAGCTACCATTAAATGCTGGTAAATTCCTCTCTAGGATAAAACTGCAGTAGGCCCAAGGCGGGGGAAGAATTAGTGTTTTATCGTGTAGCACATCTTCTAAATGTAATAAAACCGCTGCGATGCTATATGAATGTGATCCAACAAGCACAATGACACGAGCTGAAGATTTGCGAACAATCTCTTTATTAGTTTTTGCCTCTTTATTGGAGCTAGAGCCCCAGTGCATTGTATAAGCAACGCAAATGCCTTCATTTCTCAGGTAATTGGTTAAAATGACACTTTCCTGTTGACCACCATCCTTATTTGTTGCAAAAAGTCCAACCCAGTTCCAACCAAAGTGTTTTAGAAGTTTAGAAATGATGGAGTAATAGATGTGGACATTGCGAGTTGTCCGGAAAAGGTAAGGAAGGTCACGTCTGTCGCTCAGCGAGATGTCTGAAGCTCCATAACTTATCTAAAAAGAAGCAGTTTGGGAAATATCTATAATGTGTGATGGGAAGGGTCACCTGAAACTGACATCATCGCGCCCATCGCATTAACGTCAGTGCGTCGGGAGGGGTTATAAAAGTGAGGTCTGACTTCAAGGAAGGCAGACAACCTCTAGACCCCGGAGGGATAGGTAAGTATCAGGAGGGAGAGCCCCACAGTGGATGACGTGTGGGGAACATCCCCGCATATAGCTGGGAATCCCTGTGATGTTCCCCATAGGGATGAGCCGAACACCCCCCGAGTTCGATTCGGGCCCGAACCCGAACTTCACAAATGTTCGGTTCCGAACCCGAACCCGAACTCGAACTCAATGCAAGTCAATGGGGCTGAAAATTCGGTTTTTAGAGTGCCCTCCAAGATGGCATATATGCTAGATATTTGCCATAAAAGGTGTATGGGGGTCCAGGTAGTGCCCTGGGGGACAGGAAACAAGGTCAAAAAGTAAAAAAAAAAACATTTTTAAAGGGACAGTGAGTTTTCCATGAAATAAGGGTTAAAAATAAATACGAAAAATTCCTTCAAATATTGTGCCTAGGAGGTCCCCATAACCTGCCTGTGAAGTGGTGGATTTCTAGGATGTATAGAAACACTTAAAAACAAAAAAATTACGTTTCAAATTACGGTAAATGCTTTTCCTTTAACCCCTTCACTGCTGAGGCATTTCACGCCTGTGTGCTGAGGTCATTTTTACCGCTTTCGCTCATCATGTTTAAACGCGATTTGAAGCCACATTTTAATAAATGACCCAGACATATTATATATCGTTCTTTCCGGCAGACTACGCAGATTCATAATATATCATTTTTATATGTATACGTCATGACCTGCCTGTATATTATAACAAAAAATACAATAAAAATTAAAATTTTTCAATCTCTGCAGTGTGTAAAGTGTTTTTTTCACATTTTATCACATGAGCGTTTGCGGTTATGTTTTCTATGGGGTGCGCTTGTACAAAAAATTTGAAATGGGGACTTGTTACTTTTTTTGGGGGGAATTACGTGATTTTTAGCAAACGCACCCCATAGAACAAAATCATTAGTGCAGCATCATTGTTCACATTATAATTGAAATGTGAACAATATTGCTGCATTAATAAAAACAACACACAAAAAAAACATGTTTTATTTATTTATTTATTTTTTTAAATTTATTTATTATTATTTTTTTTTTTATTATTTTTTTTTTTTACTTTTTACCTAGTCATGTTGGGTATCATTCGAAAGGCCATGCTCAGGCCTTTCAAATGACACCCTCCATGACCCCCTAGCTGCCACGGTTCTGGAGATATCGGGGTTCACAAGAACCCCCTATCTCCACCAGGGGATTTCCTTGGGAAATCCCCGGCAGCTAGGGGTTCCCCGGCTATCTGACGTCATCACGCTATGCGTGATGACGTCAGACAGCGAGGGGAGTCCCGGGGGCGGAGCCGCCATCCAAGATGGCGGCCCCCACCGGAGATAGGCTGCACTTCGGCGCCGCAAGGCGCTGAAGTGCAACCCAGCACTTGAGGGGTTAAAGCCAGGCATCGCTTAAAAGGGGAGACTCTCCCCTTTTAAGCGGTGCCTGGCTTTTACCGCTGCTCCTTCCCGATCGGGAGGGAGAGGGATCCGAACGGATCCCCCCCTCCCTTCCAGGCTATCTCCCGGCATTGCCGGGGGGTCGCCTGGAAATGACGTCATCGCGCATGGCGCGATGACATCATTTACGCCGGGAGGCGCTTGACTTCAGCGTCTGAGGACGCTGAAGTCAGAACGCCGTGGGACCCCGGACAGAGAGGTGAGTATCTCCGCCGGGGGTCCCGCACAGCTGATGACGTGTGGGGCACGTCCTCAGCATGCAACGTGCATCAATGAGGACGTGTCCCACACGTCTTCAGCAGTGAAAGGGTTAATCTATCCATAAACAACTACTTGGGGCGGCAGTCTGTATGAAAAGAGGAGACATTTTCATACACGCAGAAAAAGTTAACTGATTTTTTAGGCTAAATTATTGTGAAACTTATGCAGCCTTTGGATGAAAGTAACAATAGGTGCTTCAAAATTGGTCCTATAGTGTCCCCAACAGTGCCATCACACCGTAACCCCTCTGAGGATATGAATCTGATACAGGCGTCAGTGGCAGTGCACCCAAATATTGTGCTTTTGGTGTCAGGCCTGCAAGTACTATCATACAGTAACCCCTCTGTGGTATTGTGGAAGAATGCAGGGGTGGACTATGTGGTCCTAAATTGAAAAGATATGATTCTGGTCAAGGCGTCAGTGCACCCAGATATTGTCCCTTTGGTGCCAGGCCAGCAAGTATCATCATACAGTAACCCCTCTGCGGTATTGTGGAAGAGTGCAGGGGTGGACCATGTGGTCCTATATTGAAAAGTTTTTTATCTGGTAATGGGCGTCAGTGCACCCAGATAGTGTGCCTTTGGTGCCAGGATAGCAAGTATCATCATACAGTAACCCCTCTGTGGTATTGTGGAAGAGTGCAGGGTTGGACCCTGCTGTTCAAAAAATTAAAATGATATAAATCTGGCACAGGCGTCAGTGCAGCCAAATATTGTGCCTTTCATGGCAGCAAGTGCATTCACACTGTAACCCTTTTGTGGTATTGTGGAAGAGTTGAGTGCTGGAGGTTTTGTGCATGCAGAAGACATCCCCGATCTATTCCGTTACGTCAGCATCAGGGGATTGATAACTGCTGATCCAGGACTGATTCATTTTTATAAATGTCAGCCGGTCTACAGAGTAGGTGGACAGACGCACTCTTTTGTCTTTGACAAAACCTCCAGCGGCACTGAACGTCCTTTCGGAAAGCACACTAGATGAAGGGCAACCTAGTAGCTGCATAGCATATTGGCTAAATTCTGGCCAGTGATTCAATCTCAACACCCAGTAAGCCAGTGGATCATCTGCTGGAAAGGTATCCAGGTCTGCCCTTGCCCCTAGGTAGTCCTGCACCATACGGTGAAGACGCTGGCAATGGGTGCCTACATTTGACGTCCCTGGGCGTCGGGGACTAAGAAAATTTAAAAATGCATCAGTCAAGCGGCCCTGGCCTTCACCACTATTCCTCTGATCACCTGCAGCCTCAGAAGCACGTGTGTCAGCACTTGGTCATTTACCAGTGCCTGGAAAGGTGTTACACAAGTGTCGCTTTAGAGCGTCCTCAAGTTTTTTCATCCTGTGCTCCTCCTGTGTGGGCAGGATGAGCTCTGCAACTTTCCCCTTGTATTGTGGATCAAGAAGGGTTGCCAACCAGTAATGATCCCTCTCCTTGATAGCACGAATCCTGGGGTCCTTTAGCAGGCTTTGCATCATAAGGGAGCCCATGCAGTGTAGGTTGGAGGTGGCATTAGCTTCCGAGTCTTCCTGGTCAATGAGGATGACCATATCGTGCACTTCCTCCTCCCAGCTACGCACTAGCCCTTGTGTTTCTGGGCACACAAAACCCTCCCTTGAGGAATCCCCACCTTCAATGCCCCCACTACTTAAATATTCTGCCTCCTCCTCCTCCTGTCTGATCTGAGTAGGACCCGCTGGAATGCTGTCTGCGGAAAGACTGGGGCCTTGAGAGCTAGGGAAGGCCTCCTCTTCCTCCCGCTGCTCTGCCTCTAGAGCCACATCAATAATTCCCCGCAGAGTGTGCTCCAGCAGGAACACTAAAGGAATTGTTTCACTGATGCATGCACTGTCCCTGCTCACCATCCTCGTTGCCTCCTCAAATGGTGACAGTAGAGTGCATGCATCCTTGATCATCAGCCACTGCGGGGGAAAAAAAAACAAGTGGACCTGAACCTGTCCTTGTGCCATACTCACACAGTCTACTCGTTGATGGCCCTCTGCTGCTTGTGCAGACGCTGCAGCATTGCTAATGTCGAGTTCCACCTGGTGGGCATGTCACAGATCAGACGGTTTGTGGGAAGGTGGAATTCTCTTTGAATTTCTGCCAGGCGAACGCTTGCTGGGAATGACAGTCTGAAGTGGCTGCAGACTTTTCTGGCCTGGATGAGAAGCTCTGGCAGCCCTGGGTACTTGGTTAGGAAACGCTGTACCACCATATTTATGATGTGTGCTAGGCATGGTACACGCGTCAATTTACCCTTGCGTAGGGCGGAGAGAAGGTTGCTGCCATTATCGCAGACGATCATTCCCAGCTCAAGCTGGCGTGGTGTTAACCATCTCTGCACCTGCCCCTGCAGAGCTGACAGAATTTCTGGCCCGGTGTGGCTCCTGTCCCCTAAACAAACCAGCTGAAGCACAGTATGGCATCTTTTTGCTTGAGCCATTGCGTAGACCCTGTCAGGCGCGGTTTAACTGCCACTTCGCCAGAGACAGAGAAGGAGGAGGAGGAAGAGGGAGAGGTGGTGGAGCAGACAGACGTCATACAAGCAGCTTTCTGGAGGCGTGGTGGATGAACAAGCTCCAGCACAGAGCCCCATCTTGGATCCCTCCCAGCTGCGATCAGAGTTACCCAGTGTGCCGTGAAGGAAATGTAACGACCCTGTCCATGCTTGCTGGACCACGTGTCTAAAGTCACATGCACCTCGTTGCTGACTGCCTTTCCCAATGACTGGATAACATTGTCTTACACGTGCTGGTATAGTGCTGGAATGGCCTTGCGTGAAAAGCAATGGCGTTTTGGAACCTGCCACTGAGGTACAATGCATTCAGAAAATTCACGGAAGGGAGCAGAGTCCACCAGCTGGAAAGGCAGCAGCTGCAATGCGAGTAATTTTGCTAAGCTGGCATTTAGACGCTGTGCTTGGGATGGTTGGGACTATATTTTTTCTTTCGTTGCAGCAGCTGCGGCAACGTAATCTGACTGTGTAAATCTTCAGCTGCTGGGATGATGTCACATTGTGAGGAAGGAGCTGGTACATCCATTACTGTAGCATCATCCCTGTCGGTGGAGGTTGTAGGCAATGACATGGCAGGACATACAGTGGGGGTAGAGACAGATGAGGAGGAGGACCTACGCAAAGTTTTGTGCCAACGTGATGTGTGGCAGTTGTTCATATGTCGCCTCAAGCACGTGGTACCCAAGTGTCGAGTATCTTTCCCATGCTTAAGCCTCATCTGACATAGATTACAAATAGCAACGCTGCGCTCTACTGCACATTTCTTAAAGAACTCCCAGACAACAGAGTTCCTGCGTGTGTTCTTTGAGACAACAGCGCTCTGCACTGGACCAGCTCTGACATGTGATGCCTTGGACTGGCTAGTGCTACGGTTGGTCACAGAGGATGTTGTGCCTCGTGTTTGCTGTGCCTCCTCCCCCTCTTCCTCACTTAATTCCTCTGTTCGATCAGGCACCCAGGTGGAGTCAGTGACCTCATCATCATTGTCATCATCACCCCTATCTCCTCATCACTGTAGCCAACTTGGCAGTATGCTGCAGCTGCTGGGGCAACATGAGTGCCAGTTATTTGTGTGTCATCACTGGCACCCCCTTCCTCTAGTTTGATTATACTCCCTTCCTCAACCTCAGAGATTGAATCAGAGCACTGAACTTGCTGCACATCCTCAAGCAGCATGTCACTCTCATTGTAGTCAAACAATTCAGCTGACTTCTCCGTGTGTGATAGCGAGGCTACGGCAGGAGTAGATGTGGACATGGAGGCTGCATTAGATGCTTTGGCAGCTGAGGTGGACTGTAAAGCACTAGAAGCCTGGCTGGCAGAGGTTTCAGAGGATGAGGATGGCCTGGTTAGCCAATCCACCAAGTCCTCTGTATGTTGCTGCTGCTTAAGACGGCCAGCACCAGTTAGAAAGGACAAGCGTGCCCCTGCAGAGGATGCACCATGTCCACCACGACCAGAGGCACAGCTTCCCTCCCGACACAGGGGCTGCTTGCCCTCTTATCTGTGTCTGGGAGCATCTGCCTGTCCTTTTCGTTCTTTCAGACATGGTGAGCGATATATAGATTAATATACACAGAACTCTGATTCAACTCTGGTATAAAGATTTAAATAACTCTGGTATAACTCAGTGAGACACACTGATAGCTGCCAGTGACAAGAGACAGATCACCTCAATTCACAAATGTTTTAACCACTTCGCTGCTGAGGACGTGCTCAGCGCGTCCTCAGCAGTCCCGCTGGTATGCGGAGGACGCGCTGAGAGCGTCCTCCCATTGGGGTCAGCGTTCGGCCGGGTTCCGGCCGATCGCTGGCCCCTCCGGTGCGGGCTGACATCCTGGATGTCAGCCCGGCATCCGGACCAGCAGCCGCCAGAATTAGGTGTCATCGCGGGGGCGCGATGACACCTAATTCAGGCGCCCCCCCGCATGTGCGGAGGAGGCGCCTGAAAGGGAGGGGGGGAGGTCCTTCGGACCTCTCTCCCTCCCGATCGGCGGCTCTGCGGGGGTTAACCCAGGCATCATTTGGAAGGGCACAGCCTGGCCTTCCAAATGATGCCTGGCATTAACCCCTGGGGAGCTGGATCGCGAATCGGCGCTGAAAAGCGCCGGTTCGCGATCCTTTCCCGGAGCTGGCCGACATCTTGGATGTCGGCCAAGCCTCCGGGAACTCCCCCAGAGGACTGGCGTCATCGTGCGTAGCACGATGACGCCAGTCCTAGAGTTAACCCCTAACTGCCACCAACTGTGGAGATAGGGAGTTCCAATGAACTCCCTATCTCCCGATCCTTGGCAGCTAGGGGTTAAATTTTGGTATCGTTGGATCGGCCAGAGCATGGCCGTTCCAACGATACCAAACATGAAAGTGAAAAATTTTGTAAAAAAAAAAATAAAAATGAAAAATAAAAATTAAAAAAAAAAAAAAAAAAAGTTAAAAAAAAAAATAAACACTTTTTTTTTATTTTTTTTGGTTTGTTAATGCAGCAATATTGTTCCCATTTCAATTATAATGTGAACAATGATGCTGCACTAACAATTTTTGTATGCGGTGCGTTTGTTAAAAATAGTGTCATTTTCCCCAAAAAAAAATGTAACGAGACCCCATCTCTAATTATTTTAACAAGCGCACCCCATACAAAATATAACCGCAATTGCTCGCATGTTAAAATGTGGAAAAAAAACACTTTACACATTGTAAATTATTGAAAATACATATTTTATTGCATTTTTTGTTATAATATACAGACATAACATAACGTATACATATAATAATGACATATTATGAATCTACCGAGTCTGACGGAAAGAACGATATATAATATGTCTGGGTCATATACTAAAATAAGCCTTCAAAACACGTTTAAACATGATGCGCAAAACAGGTAAAAATGACCTCAGCATAGGGGCGGGAAAAGCCCCAGCAGCGAAAGGGTTAAAGAAATTAGTGAGCCCCAAAATACTGCGTGGTACTGGTTGTGTGACAAGACACAGATCACCTCAATTCACAAATGTTTTAAAGAAATTAGTGAGACCCAAAAAGATTTGCTGGCACAGTCACAAGACACAGAAGATCACCTCAATTCACAAATGTTTTAAAGAAAGTTGTAAACCCCAAAAAAACTTGCTGGCACAGTGACAAGACACACATCACCTAAATTCCCTGATATTTGGTAGAAATGAGACCCCCCCCAGACCCCCCCAGTAGTGTGGCAGACCGGCAGTAACAACACACAACTATCTCCTTTGAAATCTCCTCTGAAATGCGTGCAGAATCGGCGCGTGGAAACGTTATATAGTGTGCTGCGGGACTTAGCTCTGTAAGCCCATGATTGGGCAAAATTTGCCCAATCAGGACTCTGAGCCGTGATTGGCATAGTGTTGAACCTGTCTTGCACCAGACCTGTGGTCAGGTGCAAGGCTGTAGCCAATCATGAGCTTCAGGCCAGTGGGAAAATGCATTGTGGTCCATTGTGGTCAAACATGCGGCGAACACCCGGAAATGTTCGGTGTTCGCGATCTAATCGAACAGGCTAAGTTCGGGTCGAACGCCGAACCGTCCGAACCGAACAGCTCATCCCTAGTTCCCCACATGTCTTCCACAGTGAAGGGGTTTAATAGAATTTTTTTTCCTGTAACATAACTTTTTATTATTATAATAATATAATATAATATAATATAGGACTTTATATATTAATTCCAGGCATTTTCGTGCAGTAGATTTTTGCAAACAGTTTTCAAAAGTTGCCGCGTTTGTTTTTTTTACTCGTTCGATTGTTTGTCGGCTTTTTCCAATGTACAGAAGATGTACTCACATACTCAATTAGGTCCACAGCTGGAGGGGTTACTCAATCTCGGGCCTCAAAGCAGCAAGAATTGTATGAAAAAGTCCAGCGGACCGTGGTGTATTAGAAATAAGGTTTATTCCAGCACATCAGTAACACAACGTTTCGAACTCACAAAGGTCTTTGTCAAATATGTATCATAGTTGTTCCCTCCCATTAAATAGTGTCACATATCAGAAAGCCTTCAATTAATAATTGAGAACAGCAATAGATACAAGTGAATTAACCCTTAGCATCAATACACAACATCCATGAGAAAAAAGAGTTAAAAACATTTGTATACCGAGTAATTTATGCAGATGTGCATCTTAATATATCTGAAATAATATTGGTATAGTAAAGACATTGGGGGTTATTCAGAGAGCACCGAAATGTAGCTGACATTTCGGTGCTCACTTGTTCCCCGCACTTTCCTGCACTTCGGGGAATCAAAGTTCCCCACCCTGCGGAGAATTCAGCATTCACCGCAGGGTACCTGGAGTGCAGCAAAAACCCGCCTCAAACCCACCACAAGCCTGCTGAACACCTATCAAAAACCCACCGAAAACCTGCCGGAACCAACGTAGAAACACGCCAAACACGTCGGAAAAAGCCGACGAGCCGCAGATCGCTGTGATCCAGTCTGAAAAAGCAGACCAGCCGCCGGATAAAGCCGGCAAGCAGATGAACAGGGTAAAAAAAACAAACAATATGCTTGAAAGTGTCAAATGTGCATAAAAACTACTGAACAAAAATGCCTGGAATTAACACATAAGATCCAATGAATGATAATAAAAAGGTCTGTTACAGAAAAAAGAAAAAATGATTATAAAAAAGAAATCCAGAAAAAACAATTTGCTCAAAGATTCTAAAAACCTATAAATAGAGATTTTGCTGCAGATTAAAATAATAAACGGTTTATTAGATATTGAATTAAAACGGGAATATTTTTTATATTGAAACCTATGGGATTCTCCTGAATAAACCTGCCGAATGAAACCACCAAACATCAGGGCATTTCACTGACATTTCTCTGTTGTTCATTGTGAATAGATTAACCATTGCTTCTCTATGAGGGTTTTCACTGCCGACGAACAGGCACCGTACTGGCTGGCAATTCATCAAAGCTTGGCAAACTGCCTGCTCTCTGAATAGCCGAATGGCCCTGAAATGCCACTGTACAGGGAAATTTCCAGGTCAGATCGTCTCTCTCTGAATAACCCCTACAGGGTTATTCAAAGAGATTCGAAAAGTCACCGCACATTCAGTGACTTTTCGTTCTCTTCAATTCGGTGCAAATCGACTTTCCCATTTCGGCCACCCTGCGGTGTATTCAGCAAGCACCACAGGGCTGTCGAAGTGCAGGGAAAAGCTGCCGAAAACCAGCCGAAAACCCACCAAAAACCTGGCGAAAACCTGGCGAATGCACGCTGAAAACCCGCAAAAACATCTGGATTAACCCGTCGAAGACGCTGGAAAAACCCGAGCAGGAGCCGATCACACGCAGCAAAGCCTCTGGAAAAAGCCGACACCGCAGACGAGGGAGGTGAATAAATTAAAAAAACAGTTTGCTTGAATGATTGAAAAGTGAAACACTGTTTGCAAACAAACTACTGAGCGAAAATGTCTGAAATTTACATATGATCCAATGAATGATAATAAAAAGGGCTGTTACAGAAAAAATAAGTAAAGTTAAAAAAAATAAAAAATCTGACTTTTTAAAAAGAAAAAAGAAAAATGCTTAAAATATCCTAAAAAATCTATAAA
Source organism: Leptobrachium leishanense (assembly GCA_009667805.1). Classification (NCBI taxonomy): domain Eukaryota; kingdom Metazoa; phylum Chordata; class Amphibia; order Anura; family Megophryidae; genus Leptobrachium; species Leptobrachium leishanense. The sequence continues at coordinate 450,522,762 of CM019064.1, forward strand.
TAAAGAGACTTTTTCCTGCAGAATTTTATAATGAACGGTTTATTAGATATTGAATTAAAACGGGAATATTTTTAACATTGAAGCCTATGGGATTCGCCTGAATAAACCTGCCGAATTAAACCACCAAATGGCAGGGCATTAGGGGAACCTTTCACTACTGGTTTGTGTTCTCTGAATTGCTGGCAATTCGCCAGGATTTGGCGAATTGCCTGCTCTCTGAATAGCCTAAAGGCCAAGAAAGGTAACCGAACGCTGATTTTCAGCGTTCGGTTACCTTTCTCCAGCCATTCGGATCTCTTTGAATAACCCTGCTAATGTAGTTTTGTTTTTAACTCTTTTTTCACATGGATGTTGAGTATTGATGCTAAGGGTTAATTCACTTGTGTCTATTGCTGGTCTCAACAAGCCACGGAACGGGTTAAAAAAAATAAATTTAACTTTTAAAACGTTTAAAAGAAAACTACGGTACAAAAACGCCTGGAAATAATATATAAGGTCCATATATATAAGAGGCATTTAAAAAAAAAAACTAAAAAAAATCCGAGGAAAAAAATTCGCCAAAAAATCGGGAAAAATCAATAAATAAAGAGATTTTTTTACTGCAGATTAAAAGAATAAACGGTTTATTAGATATTGAGTTAAAACAGGAATATTTTTAACATGGAAACCTATGGGATTCGCCTGAATAAACCTGCCGAATGAAAACACCGAACATCAAAAAATTCACTGAAATTTCTCTGCTGTTCGGTGTCTCTGAATAGATTAACCATTGCTTCTCTATGGGGGATTTCACTGCCGTCGAACAGGCACCGTATTTCGCTGGTAATTTGCCAAAATTTGGCAAATTGACAGGTTTTGAATTGCCGAATGGCCCCGAAATTGCACTGTTTGGGGAAATTCACTGAAGGGTGGAATTTCGGGGCCAGTTCGGCTCTCTCTGAATAACCCTGTATTTCTTTTCTATTTTAAGGATATTTTTATGTATGTGCAGGCAGATTTCTTATTAAGTATGCACTTTATTTGTGGCACTATGTTCTCTTTATAATTTTATTGATTATAGTCACTCCACGCTAATGAAATCTTTTTACATAAGAATTCTTTTTTGTTTTTAAGAAAGGGGGGAAAAAAAGAGGATAAAAGAGGAAAATAAGAAGGAGGGAAGGGAAAAAAAGAGAGAAAAAAAAGCATGCACTTTATTCGTATAACTGTCACTTTTTACCCCCCGGGAGGGGAAAATATTCTTGTGCACAGAGCCACACGAGGCATGGATAGGTAAAAAGTTTTATATTTGCGGTACAGACACATTTTCTCACAAAGGGGTTTATAATAATATACACTGTTATACAAGACGCGCATGAGTAAGGAGTTCTTCCATACCTCAGGCTCCAGAAAGTAAATTATCTCTAAATATATTCTTTGATTAGTATTTTACATTGAAACCTATGGGATCCGCCTGTCGAGCTAAATCATTCACTTCTATGCTGAGATGCAGTTTGGTGGTGTTCGGTGATTTGTCCCATAGAGGAATCATTCATGGTTCTCTATGAGATAATGTCGCTGCCGCCAATGATCGCCGAATCACACCGAACAGCACTGTATGTCGCTGTCCATGGCCTGTGGTGCTGAATACAACAGATTCAGCACCACGGTAAATGGACAGTGACGCGGTGCTGAGTTTGAGTGAAACGGTATAACGAATCGATTTGTAAAATCAAAATCAATTCACACATAATATATACCATTTTGTTTCATTTAGTTTTCGTTCCGGACAAAATCGATTTGTTATTTCGGAAATGCACATATCTAGTGATGACATCAGAAGCTTGACATCACCCCGGCCGGGCAGGGGATTCCCTATGGAGTAGGGATGAGCTGTTCGGGTTCGGACGGTTCGGAGTTCGGCCCGAACTTTGGCAGTTCAAAAGTTCGCGAACTTCGAACTTTTTGGGTGTGTTCGGTTCGAGTTCGGAAAAAAAAAAAGTATAAAAAATGCTTAAAAAATACTAAAAAATCTAGAAATAAAGAGACTCTTTACTGCAGAATATTATAAGCAACGGTTTATTAGATATTGAATTAAAAAATAATGTCTAGGTGCAAAGATTCTCACCTCTAAATTACCTTTTTTTTTTCAAACGACATAACAACAACAGATGTTTTAGTCTGGTCTAATCAATTTGATACATTTTATGTAGAATGAAGGTGTGGGGTGTCTGCTTCTGTTCTGAGTGAGTAATTTCCCTCCTAAAACTTCCTAATATGCTGCATTTAACTGCTGTGTGAAAAAATACAAAATTTCCTTATTGCCCGCTTTTAACAGCTAAAGCAATGTTATTTTTCACCTCGGGATTAAACATTCACAGGGTTATTCAGAGAGTGGTGAAAAGCAGGAGAATAACTGGAGAAAGGAAAATTCTAGGTCAAAATAGCCAAATCTCTCAGGGTTGTTCAGAGAAAGGTGAAAACCAGGAGAATGGCAGGAAAAGAGAACAATCTGGACCAAATAGCCGATTTGGAAAGTGAGATAAGGCTAGGGTCAGACTAAAGCATTTTTCACAGCGACCGTCAAAAAGTGCATCCGAACACATTGCCGTATTTTTTCACGGAATGCGCGAAAACGGTCATACGATGCACATTTTTGTGCGTGATTTTTTACGGATCCAAACCAGGAAACTTTGGGTGTCTGGACGTTATGTTGGCCGGACATGAGCAGGGTCTGACGTCTCCAAATCACGCACACACGCCGCTAGTGGACGCAGCGCACTCTGTATGTCCGCACTAGCGGATCTGCGTTCTCGAAAAATTCGTTCATTTTCCACTTGCGTTGCGCAGCTGGACTTTCGTGCGACCGTACTTCGTATATTGGCCGTCATTGCCCGTCATTTGCTGCTAGTGCGGCCGTGATTAAGTGCGCCTAAACGCACGTTAAAAATTCGCTAGTCTGACCCTAGCCTAAATGGGAGAATTTTTCTGGTTTGGCTATTTTGACCTAGAATTTTCCATTCTTCAGTCATTCTCCTGCTCTTCACCGCTCTCTGAATAACCCTGACAGGGTTATTCAGAGAAAGGTGAAACTCAGGAGAATGACTGCAGAGAAAATTCTAGGTCAAAATAGCCGAACCAGAAAAATTCTCCCATTTATCTCACTTTCCAAATCGGCTATTTGGTCTAGAATTTTCCATTCTCCTGCTTTTCACCACCAAAAAATCAGTAAACTTTTTCTGCGTGTCCGAAAGTGTCTCCTCTTTTCATACAGACTGCCGCCCCAAGCAGTTGTTTATGGATAGATTAAAGGAAAACTGTTTACCATCATTTGAAACGTCATTTTTTTGTTTTTAAGTGTTTCTATACATCCTAGAAATCCGCCACTTCACGGGCAGGTTATGGGGACCTCCTAGGCACGATATTAGAAGGAATTTTTCATTTTTATTTTTAACCCTTATTTCATGGAAAACTCACTGTCCCTTTAAAAACGTTTTTTTTAAACTTTTTGTCCTTGTTTCCTGTCCCACAGGGCACTACCCGGACCCCCATACACCTTTTATGGCAAATATCTAGCATATATGCCCTCTTGGAGGGCACTCTAAAAACCGAATTTTCAGCCCCATTGACTTGCATGGAGTTCAAGTTCGGGTTCGGGTTCGGACCCGAACATATGGAAAGTTCGGGTTCGGGCCCGAACCGAACTCGGGCGGTGTTCGGCTCATCCCTAGGAGATACAGGGGTCTTTTGGACCCCTGTATCTCTGAACCCGTAGAAGCTAGAGGGTCATGATAGGTGTCATTGGAAAAATCAGAGCATGACCTTTCCAATTTATTTTTAAACATGACGGGTTGTATATAAAATTAAAAATACATAAATAAATAAATTATTTTCTTTCTTTTTCTCTAGCACAGCACTATCATTCACTTTTTAATTATGAAGTGAACAATGATGCTGCACTGTGGAGCTCTGTGATACGCTCATACACACTGCACATTACTGTGAGTTTTATTGCTGTGGAGCTCTGTGATACGCTCATACACATTGCACATTACTGTCAGTGTTATTGCTGTGGAGCACTGTGATACACTCATACACACTGCACATTACTGTGAGTTTCATTGCTGTGGAGCTCTGTGATACACTCATACACACCTCACATTACTGTGAGTGTTTTTGCTGTGGAGCTTTGTGATACGCTCATACACACTGCACATTACTGTGAGTTTCGTTTCTGTGGAGCTTTGGGATACACTCATACACACTATACATTACTGTGAGTTTCATTGCTGTGGAGCTCTGTGATACACTCATGCACACTGCACATTACTGTGAGTTTCATTGCTGTGGAGCTCTGTGATACACTCATGCACACTGCACATTACTGTGAGTTTCATTGCTGTGGAGCTCTGTGATAAACTTATACACACAACACATTACTGTGAGTTTTATTGCTGTGGAGCTCTGTGATACGCTCATACACAGTGCACATTGCTGTGAGTTCTATTGCTGTGGAGATCTGTTGAGTGTCAGAAAGTCAGCCTGCCAGAGGGAGAGAGAGACAGCCCTTATGTTGCCTGTTGTAATGTCCTTGGAAACAACGTTGGAATCCTTGGAATAAATGTGTACATGTACCTGTGTATAACCGAACACTCCAAGTATTTGAGCCAAAGGTTTAGTGGTTGCAGAAAAGTTATCTCCAATGAACATCGCCAGCTTCCCTTGGTTCATGCAGGAATAGTTAGGAATTGTCTTCTCTGGTCCTGATAGAATTTGTAAAACACTTTTTACAGCCTTTGTTGGATCCAGACATGAATCATATAAATGGTATCCGAGAGTGATGTTTGGTAACATATATTCATCCCTGTTAATTGTTTGAATGGCAAAAATAAAAATCAGGAATTTTACGTAAAGGTAAGCAAAAGGCCTGTGAAAAAAACCAAAAAGGAAATGATCATTCTTTAAGGAAACAAACAGATAACTGGAATACTCCAGTGGCGCAGAGGGAGGTAATTTGCGTTGAAACTCCGTGTAAATGCGAAACGGAAATATTCTAAAAAAACAGTTTGAAGTCAACTGTAGGAGCACAGTCTAGGAACAGACCAATGGTAGCAGGAAGGAGGGATTTATAACCTGACAGAGATTCCACTCACAGATACTCAAAGAACACTGCTGAAAAAAGGCATGAAATTCGCCCCTACCATTAATATGAATACATTTGAAGTTTATATCGATTTACAGAAGTTTAAGAAAAACCTCTGCTTGAAAAAATATTTTCTGAAGAACCCAATTGATAGACCAAAAAGCATTCAGGTGTATCAACACACCAATCTCAAAGAAAAATCTAATTTTTTTCCAAAGTCATTCATTTCCCAAGAAATGAACACTTTCGAACAAATGGTGTTGAATGACATTAGTAAAATCAAGATACCAACTAAGTCCAACAACCTGACCAACAAAGAAAGAGCAGCTTTAAAAGAACTCACATCAAATGATGAAATCGAAATAAAACCAGCTGGCAAGGGTGGCGGCACAGTAATTATGTCTGCGACCTATTATAAAGAAGAAGCTATTAGAATATTGGGTGACGAAATTACATACAAAAAACTTACGAAGAACCCTACAAAAGAGATCCAGCAAAAATTCGATGACTATTTTGATGAAGGATATGCTTTAGGCATCCTGAACAACCAAGAATATCAATACTTAAAAATCAAACACCCAAGAATACCAGTGTTTTATTTCCTACCAAAAATCCATAAGGACATCAATAAACCTCCAGGGAGACCTATCGTCTCTGGAGTGGGATCAATTTCAAGCAGACTATCAGAGTATATCGACCACATACTCCAACCTTTCGTTACCAATACCACAACTCATTTGAAAGACACAACGGCTCTTCTGAACATACTGACAAACATCCAGTGGGATGATGACCTACTTTTAGTAACAAGTGATGTTCAATCACTTTATACGATTATACCACACCAACTGGGTATCGAAGCAACCGAACACTTTCTGAAAAAGAATGATACATTACAACCTGAACAGATTGTTTTTATACTTGAGGGCATACGTTTGATTTTAGAAAATAACTTTTTTTATTTCCAAGAAAATTTTTATTTACAACTTAACGGAACTGCGGCGATGGGGACTACGTTTGCCCCATTTTACTCTAATTTATTCATGGCACTTTGGGAGACATCCTTTCTACCAACATATCAAGATAATTTGATGTGTTATAAACGCTATATTGACGATATCTTTTTTATTTGGAAGGGCGGTGTCAGGGAACAGACATAGGGGCTCTGACCAGCGAGCCCCAGAACTAACAGCCTGGGACATTTCAAAGACCTTTTCTTTATTTGAGACTCTTTCGGTTTTGCGTGTTGAAATGAACAGTTATACCTTTTCTAGATGTGGTTTTATTGGTGTGATGTATTACCATGTATCCTGTATTGTATGAGTGTGGATTCAGATGTGTAATTGTGTGATGCATTTAAATCTATTATATTTCCCCTTGGTTGCTAGGAGTGAAACGCTGTGTTGAAATTCAATTGTATGCTAATTTCTGTGTACATTAGCTCTGTGTGTGTGTGTAATCTGATGATGCAAGCATGCCATTGTATGCAAATTGAGTTCCCATTCAAGCCTGGGCATGTCTCCTTTGTGTGTGAGATGTTTAAATGAGTGTCCCATTTGAGTAAAGAGTCAGTTCAACTGCGTTTGACTTGAAGCATACAGCCCCGTTTGGTGTCGTCATTTCATAGCTGAAATCACAGTGCAGGAGACACTCTGCGGTCTCCTAGCTCCCCACTACGCAGAACGGGTCAACTTAATTCGGCAGCACCATCTCGCCAAGTAACGCCAGGGTCATCTCAGGCCGCTCGAGACGCCGAGTGCCGTGACACTCGGTAGTCGGGCCTGACGCCATCAAGAGGGGGTCAGATTGGAGCACACCCGCAGATGGATAACACCCCATTCCGTCACAGGCGGAACAGACACACTACAACTTTTTTTACAAATATTAGATCAGAACAATAGAGGAATCAAACTTTCCACCATCTGGAGTAAAGAGCGAATAAACTTCTTGGATTTAAGTATTTTTATCCAAGATAATTTGATCAAGACTGAAACCTATTTTAAAAAAGTAGATGTCAATAGTTACATCGAAACAACCAGTTGCCATCTACCTCAGTGGTTGGAAGGAATCCCCAAGGGACAATTTCTACGAATCAGAAGAAACTGTACGGACGTGGCTACATATGAAACACATTCCGAAAAAATGAAAAAAGATTTCGTAGAAAAAGGATATGACCCAGATAGACTCGAAGCCAGCAGACTAGAGGTGAAAAACGTAGAACGTGCAACTCTACCCCAGAAGAACCAGAGAACTAAAATAGAGTACGCAACAGATGTACCATTTATTTTTCCATACAGTGCGCAGAACAAACAAATTAGGAAAGTGATAAAAAAATACTGGCCGATCCTAAGAAAGGACCCACAACTAAAAGATATACTGCCTGATAACCCCAGGATGATATGCAGAGGAGCCAACAATCTTAAAATGACATTGGCCCAAAAGCATACTAAAAAACAAAAGCCAACATCCCATTTCCATAACATTAAGAAAGGATTTCATCAATGCGGGAATTGTCTTAATTGTCGGAATACGAGAAGCTCAAAACAGATAATTACACAAATTGATGGAATTACCGGACCAATTAAAATTAGAGACATAATTACTTGTTTTACGAAAAACGTTATATATTTGCTTAAATGTCCCTATGGTCTGAAATACGTGGGCAGGACCACCAGACCCCTTAATATACGGATACAGGAACACGTCCGGAACGTCAGGAATGGAAACGGTAACCACAGTGTCCCGTTACCCTTTAAACTTAAACACGCCATGAATCCAGCTGGGCTGATTTTCATCGGAATAAAAAAAGTTGAAACTCCATGGCGAGGTAGCAATTTCGACAAACTGATCGGGAAAGAGGAAATGAGCTGGATTTTTAATTTAGGTTCATTACACCCACAAGGTTTAAATGCTGACTTTGAGCTGTGCCATTTCCTTGGTTAGTTTCCACCACTTTTTCCTCTCTTTTATTTACATATGAAGTCCTATACAACATCTGTTTTTTATACATACTCCCCTTTCTGCAAGTTCTTTTATTTATATTAATTTATATATATTTTTTAGACATCTGCTTATTACACAATGCCCTCCTTTAGCCCATATATATATATATATATATTTTTTTTTAATTTCTGCACATCATATTTTTAAGTATGCCCCAACAATGTATTTTACGTGCAATATTCGACTCATTTTATTTTCGTTTATGTATTATTACTGTATTCCTTATTGTACATTCTTCATATTATACGATTATTTATATCGTTTTTTAAACATTTTCAAGAAGTGATAAGTCCCACCCCAAGAATTATTTTACTATACTTTTGTGGTATTGGTAATTCGAAGCCTGATCGGAGCATCGAATTTTACAGGCTAATTGTCATAATGTTAGATGGAACGTAAGTGCCAGATATTGGAACGCAACCCTATGTTTTCTTATTTATATATTCTTTCGTATAGAGTTCCCTTTCGTTTTATCACTCTACCCATTTCCTATCGTATGTACACTTTATCGCATCTTTATCGCATGTTTTTCGTATGTTTATTCACTTGTGAAGTTTGATCGAAATACCGAACTTTGCACGCCAATCGTATCATATAGATGGAACGCAAGCGCTAGGCGCTGGAACGCAACGCCATGTTCTTAATTTGACCCGGAGAATAAGAGACCTACGAACCCGGAAGTCCTTCTGATTTACGAAAATAGACCTGCGAGTTCGGAAATAACTGAACGAAAGATTAAAAATACGAAATTTATTTTATGCATTGTGACATACGATCGGAATGTATATCTTATTCGTTTAAATACATCACCACATTGGATACACTCACTATGTGGTTAGGCTACCCTTGAACCCGGAAGTAAACGATTAGACACACCCTAATTGAAAATCTATTGTATCTATATAAAGAAAGACCTGTGGAATGCCTCTGATTGCCCTCTTTTTCTTATGGACTGATGAAGGCACGTGAGCTGCCGAAACGCGTATCCTCCATCATTATCATTTTTCTTTTTTCCCTTCCTCTCCCCCCTTTATTTTAGATTTTCGCAATAAACCACGTTATTTTAACTTACCAATTCGTGGTTTTGCTGCTGTTTTTTTGGTCTATTTACTTCATTTACCCTTCTGAGCCTGTAGAAGACCGCTAAAGAGGTGCAGCTAAAGAGGTGACGGTGCCCACCGAGCAAAGGAGCACTGCATGCCATTAAGTCGAGCCTGGAACAAGGCTCCACCATCGGTGAGTGAGACTGTCAGGGTTATCCAAAGAGATCCGAATTGCTTGAGAAAGGTAACCGAACGCTGAAAATCAGCGTTCGGTTACCTTTCCTGACCATTCGGCTATCCAGAGAGCAGGCAATTCACCAAATCCTGGCGAATTGCCTGAACATACGGTGCCTGTTCGGTGCCTGTTCGAGGGCAGTGAAATCCCCATGAAAATGCACTGCTTCGGCTATTCAGAGAACACAAACCAGCAGTGAAAGGTTCCCCTAATGCCCTGCCATTCGGTGGTTTAATTCGGCAAATTTATTCAGGAGAATCCCATAGGCTTCAATGTTAAAAATATTCCCGTTTTAATTCAATATCTAATAAACCGTTCATTATAAAATTCTGCAGCAAAAAGTCTCTTTATTTATAGATTTTTTAGGATACTTTAAGCATTTTTCTGATTTTTTTTTTTTTTTAAAAGTCCGATTTTTTTTTTGATTTTTTTTCAGTTTACTTATTTTTTTGTAACAGCCCTCTTTATTATCATTCCCTGGACCTCCTGTGAAAATTTCAGACATTTTCGCTCAGTAGTTTCTTTGCAAACAGCGTTTCTTTTTCCCAGATTCATACAAATGGTTTTGCTAATTTATTCACTGCCTCCTCTACGTCACAGCTGCTTCGGCTCTGTGTGATTCGGCTCCTGTTCGGCTCCTGTTCGGCTTTTTCGAAGGTTAATCCAGATGTTTTTGCTTGTTTTCAGCGTGCATTCGGTTAGTTTTCGTCAGGTTTGCGGCAGCTTTTCCCTGCAATTCGGGGACCCTGTGCTGTTTGCTGAATACACCGCAGGGTCACCGAAATGGGATCGGCAAAAGGAACCGAATTGAAGAGAACGAAAAGTCACCGAACGTGCGGTGACTTTTCGAATCTCTTTGGATAACCCTGTAACTCTATTTCTACCAATGTACCCAGTCACCATTCAAGTTGCGCTATGAATACCTTGTTTTTCTATATCCGAGGTGAACAATAATTTCAAAAGAAGGGAAGAGGCCACTCTATATTTGGCCCAGTGCATTTCGAACCAGAGCCTGGACCATATAGGCTCTGGAAAGTGTAAGTGTGCATTTTTCTTGCATCCTTCCACGACTAATATATCTAGACAATATTACACTATTTTTTTCTCTTTCTCCCTTTTTTTTCCCCTTCCCCGTACTACGAGAACGTGGAATCTACTAGAATGCAGAATCCACTAGGACAACAAGGATAAGATCCATTTCTCCCCCATTTGGAGGATCTTCGTACACGGACGCTATAAGTGAGAGGCCTACACAGTTATCAATAAGCCCTCCTTTTATTCATTCATGAATAAGACTGTCTTTTTAGACTTTTTGCACTATCTCTGGACTATTTTTATTACCATTTTTTGTGCTATTTCAATTGCACTTTACATTTGCACTTTGCACAAGACGTGTGTGTTGTTTATGTCCTTTTTATGTGCTTTTATGTATGTTTTTATGAACTGTTTCTATTACGAATATTCAACACACTTTTCACAGTACGCTTTATAACGTGCACAACGTTTTTAGCTGTTATTTGCTCCATATGCACTTTTGATTGCATTTGCACTTTTTCTAGTGTACACTTAAAATAGCACTTTATCATTGGTCTGTTCCTAGACTGTGCTCCTAGTTAGCACTTTTTAGCTGTTTGCACCATATGCACTTTCGATTGCATTGCACTTTTTATAGTGTACACTTAAGATAGCACTTTACCATTGGTCTGTTCCTAGACTGTGCTCCTACAGTTGACTTCAAACTGTTTTTTTAGAATATTTCCGTTTCGCATTTACACGGAGTTTCAACGCAAATTACCTCCCTCTGCGCCACTGGAGTAACTCCCACTTCTTTTCGTATCTCAAACACATTTCTGTCGAGGTTTTGTGTTCCTCTCCCAGTAGGCTGCATACATATTCATACCAATATCCTATTCACTTTAGCGCCTCCTCCGTACCACATTCCCTCGTAGATAACTGGAATACGTATTGGAGAGACCAAGGCCACTGGTTTCCGAAAAACAGCATGACATTTATTTTGAAAAGTTTGAAAATAAAATCGAACTGTCCAACATTAGTGAGGGTTACAAAGCTTACTGTGACTCTAGATATGATAGGACCTTTTTATAAATATTTATCCTTCTATTATATGTTTTGTACCAAATATCTTCAGTCTTTTGTTGACTGGATAATTACTCACAGTCCTTATTCAACACAGAGAATCAGAAAGTATCCACTGCTGTTTTTACATTTCTGCGCTGTTTGTGTTTAGCTCTAATTTTCCTCATACTCGTTTATGGAACCCATACATATTATATACTGTTTTTCGTGCCATTAAATGGGCTTTCTAACGATACCATTATTTTAATCATATCAAATAATTTATTTTAAAAACACAAAAAAAATTGAAAAAACACACTTTTTCAAACTTTGACCCCCAAAAACTACAACCACCAAAAAGGACCCTGGCTAAATAGTTTCTAAATTTTGAACTGAATTTATAAATACCCAGTTCTCTATCACCTCCTTCAAGCTAACAGTAGCATCAGCATTAGCATTAGCTTAAAGGAGGTCATAGTGCTGTGCCCTATTTGCCTTCAAATCGCTAACGGGTTAAAAAAACTCGGGTTAAAAAAATAATTAACGGGTTAATTAATGCTCGTTAATTAGCAATTAGTAGCGTGAGTTTACTGTACTTTGCGCTCCCCATGTTAGATATAGAAAGTGCAAAGTGAAAGTACAGAGTAACTAGTGTTGGGATCACTTGGTCCTAACGCTAGTTAATAAGAACTGGCGCTAACGAATATGTTAACACCAGCTCAGAGGTGTAGGTAATGGATTGCACTGCTGCAGAATCCGTTACATGCAGCTCAAAACCACCCCAAAAATGAGATACTCACCTCTCTACCGACGGTGAGAACGGCGGCCTGATCCGCTGATTCCGGCTGCCGGGAGCAGAGTGAGACTGGGGGAAGAAAATCACCTGTCTCCCTCCACGATCACTCCGCCGACCAGCAGGATCTCGTGAGAGGCGAGATCCTACCGGGCATGTGACCCGGCAGCACGATCCTCCATGGAGTCCTATGGACGTCGTGGAACGATGCTGGGGATGGCACTGTAGCGCTGCTCAGCATCTGTGAGCTTAGCGATAGGGATGAGCTGTTCGGTTCGGACGGTTTGGAACTTAGCCTGTTCGATTAGGTCGCGAACTCCGAACATTTCCGGGTGTTCGCCGCATGTTCGACCACAATGCATCACAATGGACCACAATGCATTTTCCCACTGGCCTGAAGCTCGTAATTGGCTACAGCCTTGCACCTGACCAAAGGTCTGGTGCAAGACAGGTTCAACAGTATGCCAATCACGGCTCAGAGACCTGATTGGGCAAATTTTGCCCAATCATGGGCACACAGAGCTAAGTCCCGCAGCACACTATATAACGTTTCCACTCATAGCTACAGCACGCATTTTGACAGGAGATTTCAGAGGAGATTGTTGTGTGTTGTTACTGCCGGTCTGCCACGCTACTGGGGGGGGGGTCTGGGGGGGTCTCATTTCTACCAAATATCAGGGAATTTAGGTGATGTGTGTCTTGTCACTGTGCCAGCAAGTTTTTTTGGGGGTTACAAATTTCTTTAAAACATTTGTGAATTGAGGTAATCTTCTGTGTCTTGTCACACAGCCAGCAAGTATTTTGGGGGTTAAAAATGTCTTTAAAACATTTGTGAATTGAGGTGATCTTCTGTGTCTTGTCACTGTGCCAGCAAGTCTTTTTGGGGTTACAAATTTCTTTAACCCCTTCACTGCTGAGGCATTTCACCACTGTGTGCTGAGCTCATTTTTACCGCTTTCGCTCATCATGTTTAAACGCGATTTGAAGCCACATTTTAATAAATGACCCAGACATATTATATATCGTTCTTTCCGGCAGACTACGCAGATTCATAATATATCATTTTTATATGTATAAGTCATGACCTGCCTGTATATTATAACAAAAAATACAATAAAAATTGAATTTTTAATCATCTGCAGTGTGTAAAGTGTTTTTTTTCACATTTTATCACATGAGCGTTTGCGGTTATGTTTTCTATGGGGTGCGCTTGTACACAAAATTTGAAATGGGGACTTGTTACTTTTTTTGGGGGGAATTACGTGATTTTTAGCAAACGCACCCCATAGAAAAAAATCATTAGTGCAGCATCATTGTTCACATTATAATTGAAATGTGAACAATATTGCTGCATTAATAAAAACAACACACAAAAAAAAAACATGTTTTTTTTTTTTTATTTTTTTATTTATTTATTATTTTAATTTTTTTTTTTATTATTTTCTTTTTACTTTTTACCTAGTCATGTTGGGTATCATTCGAAAGGCCATGCTCAGGCCTTTCAAATGACACCCTCCATGACCCCCTAGCTGCCACGGTTCTGGAGATATCGGGGTTCACAAGAACCCCCTATCTCCACCAGGGGATTTCCTTGGGAAATCCCCGGCAGCTAGGGGTTCCCCGGCTATCTGACGTCATCACGCTATGCGTGATGACGTCAGACAGCGAGGGGAGTCCCGGGGGCGGAGCCGCCATCCAAGATGGCGGCCCCCACCGGAGATAGGCTGCACTTCGGCGCCGCAAGGCGCTGAAGTGCAACCCAGCACTTGAGGGGTTAAAGCCAGGCATCGCTTAAAAGGGGAGACTCTCCCCTTTTAAGCGGTGCCTGGCTTTTACCGCTGCTCCTTCCCGATCGGGAGGGAGAGGGATCCGAACGGATCCCCCCCCTCCCTTCCAGGCTATCTCCCAGCATTGCCGGGGGGTCGCCTGGAAATGACGTCATCGCGCATGGCGCGATGACGTCATTTACGCCGGGAGGAGCTTGACTTCAGCGTCTGAGGACGCTGAAGTCAGAACGCCGTGGGACCCCGGACAGAGAGGTGAGTATCTCCGCCGGGGGTCCTGCACAGCTGATGACGTGTGGGGCACGTCCTCAGCATGCAACGTGCATCAATGAGGACGTGTCCCACACGTCTTCAGCAGTGAAAGGGTTAAAACATTTGTGAATTGAGGTGATCTTCTGTGTCTTGTCACACAGCCAGCAAGTCTTTTTGGGGGTTAAAAATTTCTTTAAAACATTTGTGAATTGAGGTTACATAGTTACATAGTTATATAGGCTGAAAAAAGACATGCGTCCATCGGGTTCAGCCTCTCCCACATAACCTACTGCTGTTGATCCAAAAGAAGGCAAAAAACCCAGTCTGAAATATGCAACATAGCGGGAAAAAATTCCTTCTTGATCCCAGAATGGCAGTCAGATTTCTCCTTGGATCAAGATGCTTTTACCCACATATTAAATATTATAACCCTTAATATTCTGTGTCTACAGGAAGTCATCCAGTCGTTTTTTAAAAGTCTGTACAGACTCTGACCCAACCACCTCAACAGGCAGAGAATTCCACAGCTTTATTGTTCTCACCGTAAAATAACCATTCCTATGCTTTAAGCTAAATTTTCTTTCTTCCAGTCTAAATGGATGACCCCTTGTCCTGTGTATAGTCCTGTTAATGAATAGGTTATCAAACAATGGTTGATAATGGCCCCGTATATATTTATATAAGGTTATCAGATCCCCTCTAAGGCCCCGTATATAATTATATAAGGTTATCAGATCCCCTCTAAGGCGCCGTTTCTCTAAACTAAACAGGTTTAAGCGTGTTAGTCTTTCCTCATAACTTAACCCTTCCATTCCCCTTATTAATTTAGTTGCCCGTCTCTGCACTTTTTCTAACGCTATAATATCTTTTTTTAAGACAGGTGCCCAAAATTGTACGGCATATTCAAGGTGCGGCCTGACCATTGATTTATACAGAGACAAAATTATGTTTTCATCCCGTGAGTGAACTCCCCTTTTAATGCATGCCAATACTTTGCTGGCCTTGGCGGCTGCTGTTTGACATTGCACATTGTTACTTAGTTTGAAGTCTATGATTATTCCCAAATCCTTCTCCTGCTTGGATTTCCTTAACTCCGTACCATTTAGGGTATAAATTACTTGCGTGTTCTTCACTCCAAAGTGCATAACTTTGCATTTATCTAGATTAAATCTCATCTGCCATTTAAGTGCCCAGTCCCCCAATTTATCTAAATCCCTCTGCAGCGAAGTAACATCCTGCTCACATTGTATTACTTTTCCTAGTTTTGTGTCATCTGCAAACACTGATACATGACTTTCAATGCCTATCTCAAGGTCATTTATAAATAAATTTAATAGTATTGGTCCTATAACAGACCCCTGAGGGACACCACTTTACCACTGGTGTCCATCTTAAAAATGTACCATTTATGACCACTCTCTGTACCCTATCTTTTAGCCAGTTTTCTATCCAAGAACAAGTATTTTCATCTAGACCATTTTTTCTCAATTTAAATAGTAACCTTTTGTGTGGAACTGTGTCGAAAGCTTTGGCAAAATCTAAGTAAATCACATTCACTGCGACCCCCTGATCTATACTTCTACTTACTTCCTCATAGAACATAATTAGGTTAGTCTGACATGATCTGTGTTTCATGAAACCATGCTGATTTTTGCCAATTACATTATACCTCCCAATCTTCTGTGTCTTGTCACACAGCCAGCAAGTCTTTTTGTGGGTTAAAAATTTCTTTAAAACATTTGTGAATTGAGGTGATCTTCTGTGTCTTGTCACACAGCCAGTACCACGTAGTATTTTGGGGGGTCACTAATTTCTTTAAAACATTTGCGAATTGAGGTGATCTGTCTCTTGTCACATAGCCAGTACCACGCAGTATTTTGGGGCTCACTAATTTCTTTAAAACATTTGCGAATTGAAGTGATCTGTCTCTTGTCACACAGCCAGTACCACGCAGTATTTTGGGGGGTCACTAATTTCTTTAAAACATTTGTGAATTGAGGTGATCTGTCTCTGGTCACACAGCCAGTACCACGCAGTATTTTGGGTGTCACTAATTTCAACAAAACATTTGTGAATTGAGGTGATCTGTCTCTTGTCACACAGCCAGTACCACGCAGTATTTTGGGGCTCACTAATTTCTACAAAACATTTGTGAATTGAGGTGATCTGTCTCTTGTCACACAGCCAGTACCACGCAGTATTTTGGGGCTCACTAATTTCTACAAAACATTTGTGAATTGAGGTGATCTGTGTCTTGTCACACAGCCAGTACCACGCAGTATTTTGGGGTCACTAATTTCTTTAAAACATTTGTGAATTGTGGTGATCTGTCTCTTGTCACACAGCCAGTACCACGCAGTATTTTGGGGCTCACTAATTTCTACAAAACATTTGGGAATTGTTAGAATCCGTTTGTTCTCACTGGCTGCCACCCATCAAGGGGTCTCACTGATTTATAGGAGGTTTCACTGCCACCCATCAAGGGGTCTCACTGATTTATAGGAGGTGTCTGAGACTTGTAATCTGTGTCTTGTCACTGGCTGCCAGCTATCAGGGTGTCTCACTAAATTATACCAGAGTTCATTAAATCTTTAATCTTTATACCAGAGTTGAATCAGAGTTCTGTATATATTAATCTATATATCACTCACCATGTCTGACAGAACAAAAAGGACAGGCAGATGCTCCCAGACACAGATAAGAGGGCAAGCAGCCTCTGTGTCGGGAGGCTGTGCCTCTGGTCGTGGTGGACATGGTGCATCCTCTGCAGGGACACGCTTGTCCTTTCTAACTGGTGCTGACCGTCTTAAGCAGCAGCAGCATACAGAGGACTTGGTGGATTGGCTAACCAGGCCATCCTCATCCTCCGAGTCCTCTGCCAGCCAGGCTTCTAGTGCTTTACAGTCCACCTCAGCTGCCAAAGCATCTAATGCAGCCTCCATGTCCACAGCTACTCCTGCCGTAGCCTCGCTATCACACACGGAAGAGTCAGCTGAATTGTTTGACTACAATGACAGTGCCATGCTGCTTGAGGATACGCAGCAAGTACAGTGCTCTGATTCAATCTCTGAGGTTGAGGAAGGGAGTATAATCAACCTAGAGGAAGGTGGTGCCAGTGATGACACACAAATAACTGGCACTCATGTTGCCCCAGCAGCTGCAGCATACTGCCAAGTTGACTCCAGTGACGAGGAGATAGGGGGTGATGATGACAATGATGATGAGGTCACTGACTCCACCTGGGTGCCTGATCGAACAGAGGAATTAAGTGAGGAAGAAGGGGAGGAGGAGGCACAGCAAACACGAGGCACAACATCCTCTGTGACCAACCATAGCACTAGCCAGTCCAAGGCATCACATGTCAGAGCTGCTCCGGTGCAGAGCGCTGTTGTCTCAAAGAACACACGCAGGAACTCTGTTGTCTGGGAGTTCTTTAAGAAATGTGCAGTAGAGCACAGCATTGCTATTTGTAATCGATGTCAGATGAGGTTAAGCGTGGGAAAGATACCGGACACTTGGATACCACGTGCTTGAGGCGACATATGAACAACTGCCACACATCCCGTTGGCGCAAAACTTTGCGTAGGTCCTCCTCCTCCTCATCTGTCTCTACCCCCACTGTATGTCCTGCCATGTCATTGCCTACAACCTCCACCGATAGGGATGATGCTACAGTAATGGGTGTACCAGGTCCTTCCTCACAATGTGACATCATCCCAGCAGCTGAAGATTTATGCAGTCAGATTACGTTGCCGCAGCTGCTGCAGCGTAAGAAAAAATATAGTCCCAACCATCCCCAAGCACAGCGTCTAAATGCCAGCTTAGCAAAATTACTCGCATTGCAGCTGCTGCCTTTCCAGGTGGTGGACTCTGCTCCTTTCCGTGAATATGCTGAATGTGCTGTACCACAGTGGCAGGTTCCAAAACGCCATTACTTTTCACGCAAGGCCATTCCAGCACTATACCAGCACGTGGAAGACAATGTTATCCAGTCATTGGGAAATGCAGTCAGCAACAAGGTGCATGTGACTTTAGACACATGGTCCAGCAAGCATGGACAGGGTCGTTACATTTCCTTCATGGCACAATGGGTAACTCTGATTGCAGCTGGGAGGGATCCAAGACGGGCTCTGTGCTGGAGCTTGTTCATGCACCATGCCTCCAGAAAGCTGCTTGTATGAGGTCTGTCTGCTCCACCACCACCACCTCTCCCTCTTCCTCCTCCTCCTCCTTCTGTGTCTCTGGCAAAGTGGCAGTTAAACCTACACCTGACAGGGTCTACGCAATGGCTCAAGCAAAAAGATGCCATGCTGTGCTTGAGCTGGTTTGTTTAGGGGACAGGAGCCACACCGGGCCAAAAATTCTGTCAGCTCTGCAGGGGCAGTTGCAGAGATGCTTAACACCATGCCAGCTTCAGCTGGGAATGATCGTCTGCGATAATGGCAGCAACCTTCTCTCCGCCCTACGCAAGGGTAAATTGATGCGTGTACCATGCCTAGCACACATCCTAAATCTAGGGGTACAGCGTTTCCTAACCAAGTACCCAGGGCTGCCAGAGCTTCTCATCCAGGCCAGAAAAGTCTGCAGCCACTTCAGACGGTCATGCCCAGGAAGCGTTCGCCTGGCAGAAATTCAAAGAGAATTCCACCTTCCCACAAACTGTCTGATCTGTGACATGCCCACCAGGTGGAACTCGACATTAGCAATGCTGCAGCATCTGCACAAGCAGCAGAGGGCCATCAACGAGTAGACTGTGTGAGTATGGCACAAGGACAGGTTCAGGTCAACTTGGTTCCCCCCCCCGCAGTGGCTGATGATCAAGGATGCATGCACTGTACTGTCACCATTTGAGGAGGCAACGAGGATGGTGAGCAGGGACAGTGCATGCATCAGTGACACAATTCCTTTAGTGTTCCTGCTGGAGCAAACTCTGCGGGGGATTATAGATGTGGCTCTAGAGGCAGAGCAGCGGGAGGAAGAGGAGTCCTTCCCTAGCTCTCAAGGCCCCAGTCTTTCCACAGACAGCATTCCAGTGGGTCCTACTCTGATCAGACAGGAGGAGGAGGAGGAGGAGGCAGAATATTTAAGTAGTGGGGGCATTGAAGGTGGGGATTCCTCAAGGGAGGGTTTCGTGTGCCCAGAAACACAAGGGCTAGTGCGTGGTTGGGAGGAGGAAGTGCACGATACGTCATCCTCATTGACCAGGAAGACTCGGAAGCTAATGCCACCTCCAACCTACGCTGCATGGGCTCCCTTATGATGCAAAGCCTGCTAAAGGACCCCAGGATTCGTGCTATCAAGGAGAGGGATCATTACTGGTTGGCAACCCTTCTTGATCCACGATACAAGGGTAAAGTTGCAGAGCTCATCCTGCCCGCACAGAGGGAGCACATGATGAAAAAACTTGAGGACGCTCTAAAACGACACTTGTGTAACACCTTTCCAGGCACTGTTAGATTACCAAGTGCTGACACACGTGCTTCTGAGGCTGCGGATGATCAGAGGAATAGTGGTGAAGGCCAGGCCCGCTTGACTGATGCATTTTTAATTTTTTTTAGTCTTCTACGCCCAGGGACGCCAAATGTAGGCACCCATTGCCAGCATCTTCACCATATGGTGCAGGACTACCTAGGGGCAAGGGCAGACCTGGAAACCTTTCCAGCAGATGATCCACTGGCTTACTGGGTTTTGAGATTGGATCACTGGCCAGAACTTAGCCAATATGCTATGCAGCTACTAGTTTGCCCTTTATCTAGCATGCTTTCTGAAAGGACGTTCAGTGCCGCTGGAGGTTTTGTCACAGACAAAAGAGTGCATCTGTCCACCGACTCTGTGGACCGGCTGACATTTATAAAAATGAATCAGTCCTGGATCAGCAGCTATCAATCCCCTGATCAATCCCCTGATGCTGAAGTAATGGAATAGATCATGGATGTCCTCTTCTGCATTCACAAAACCTCCAGCACTGAACTCTTCCACAATACCACAAAAGGGTTACGGTGTGAAGGCACTTGCTGCCATGACAGGCACAATATTTGGCTGCACTGACGCCTGTGCCATATTTGTATCATTTTAATTTTTTGAACCGCAGGGTCCAACCCTGCACTCTTCCACAATAACACAGAGGGGTTACTGTATTATAATGGCACTTGCAGGCCTAGCACCAAAAGCACAATATCTGGGTGCACTGACGCCTTGACCAGAATCATATCTTTTCAATATAGGACCACATGGTCCACCCCTGCCTTCTTCCACAATACCACAGAAGGGTTACTGTATGATGATACTTGCTGGCCTGGCAGTCTTGCACCAAAGGCAGAATATCTGGGTGCACTGACGCCTTGACCAGAATCATATCTTTTCAATATAGGACCACATGGTCCACCCCTGCATTCTTCCACAATACCACAGAGGGGTTACTGTATGATGACACTTGCTGGCCTGGCACCAAAGGCACAATATCTGGGTGCACCGACGCCTATTACCAGATAAAAAACTTTTCAATATAGGACCGCAAGGTTCACCCCTGCATTCTTCCACAATACTGCAGAGGGGTTACTGTATGATGATACTTGCTGGCCTGGCAGTCTTGCACCAAAAGCACAATATTTGGGTGCATTGCCACTGACGCCTGTATCAGATTCATATCCTCAGAGGGGTTACGGTGTGACGGCACTGTTGGGGACTCTAAAGGACCAATTTTGAAGCACCTATTGTTACTTTCATCCAAAGCCTGCATAAGTTTCACAATAATTTAGCCAAAAAATCAGTAAACTTTTTCTGCGTGTACAAAAATGTCTCCTCTTTTCATACAGACTGCCGCCCCAAGCAGTTGTTTATGGATAGATTAAAGGAAAAGCATTTACCGTAATTTGAAACGTCATTTTTTTGTTTTTAGGTGTTTCTATACATCCTGGAAATCCGCCACTTCACGGGCAGGTTATGGGGACCTCCGGTCACGTCCTGGGTCTCTGGCGCCCCCTCTGGCTTCTATGGATATTGCATCCAAGTTCTGGACCTTTGGTTCACGTTCAAGCCTGGACCTCACCTGGACTCAATTGTTTAAGTGGACTCTGTATAAAAGCAGGCATCGGCCAAAGAAGGGCGCTGCCTCATTTTGGTATTCACTCTGATCCTAGCCTCCAGTTTATCCTTGTTCTCAGTCTGATCCATGTTCTCAGTTTGTTCTGTATTCCTAGTCTTGATTCAAGCCTCACTGTGATTCTAGCTTCATTCTGATCCTGATCCTGCTTCAGTGTACTCAGCTCATGCATTCATGTTCAGGTCTGTCTTGCTTAGGTGATGTTTGCATTTAATATATCCTTTCTTAGTTCTTCTGTCTATATTCAGGTCTACGTTCTTGGTTCAAGTTCATGTCTAATATTCATGTTTTCTCTAGTTTAAATCCGGTTTATGTTCTTGCTTATGTTGCTCTAGTATTTAGCCCTCTCATGTTGTTGCTTTTTGATTAGCTATCTGTTTCATGCATTTCGTTCTGATCTGGTTCTATGTTTTGGTATTTGTATCTCAGTATTTTAGTTTATTTCTAGTGCTCAGGTCTTTAGTTTCATGTGTGTTTTTCTTGATCCTTGCTGTTTATATACTTTGCTGTTGTAATTAAATCCCTTGTTTTTGTTTATACATTTATGGGTCATGTCTGTTAACTGCTCAAGAAGCTCACACCCCTTCTGTGCCATGTCAGGTCAGGCCCACCGTCACACCTCCTAGGCACGATATTTGAAGGAATTTTTCGTTTTTATTTTTAACCCTTATTTCATGGAAAACTCACTGTCCCTTTAAAAACTTTTTTTAAAAACTTTTTGTCCTTGTTTCCTGTCCCCCAGGGCACTACCCGGACCCCCATACACCTTTTATGGCAAATATCTAGCATATATGCCTTCTTGGAGGGCACTCTAAAAACCAAATTTTCAGCCCCATTGACTTGCATGGAGTTCGAGTTCGGGTTTGGACCCGAACATATGGGAAGTTCGGGCCCGAACTGAACTCGGGGGGTGTTCGGCTCATCCCTACTTAGCGATCACTAAGGGGAAGGCTTCCGACTCGGTGCTTGCTCTAGATCAGCTGGGGAAAATGGGACGCTAAGGGAAAGTTAGCAAATGCTTTTAGCTCAGGGCACATGATAGTGTCCCTAATGTTTGCATACTTTTCTTTTTAACCCCTTCACTGCTGAGCTATTTCTTCTCTTTGTGCTGAGCTCATTTTGTTCATTTTGTGATCATCATGTTTAACCACTTGAATGCTAAGGACGCGCTCAGCGCGTCCTCAGCATTCCCGCTGGTGTGCTGAGGACGCGCTGAGCGCGTCCTCACATTGGGGTCAGCGTTCGGCCGGGTTCCGGCCGATCGCTGGCCCCTCCGGTGCGGGCTGACATCCTGGATGTCAGCCCGGCATCCGGACCACCAGCCGCCAGAATTAGGTGTCATCGCGGCAGCGCGATGACACCTAATTCAGGCGCCCCCCGCATGTGCGGAGGAGGCGCCTGAAAGGGAGGGGGGGAGGTCCTTCGGACCTCTCTCCCTCCCGATCGGTGGCTCTGCGGGGCTTAACCCAGGCATCATTTGGAAGGGCACAGCCTGCCCTTCCAAATGATGCCTGGCATTAACCCCTGGGGAGCTGGATCGCGAATCGGCGCTGAAAAGCGCCGGTTCGCGATCCTTTCCCGGAGCTGGCCGACATCTTGGATGTCGGCCAAGCCTCCGGGAACTCCCCCAGAGGACTGGCGTCATCGTGCGTAGCACGATGACGCCAGTCCTGGACTTAACCCCTAACTGCCACCAACTGTGGAGATAGGGAGTTCCAATGAACTCCCTATCTCCCGATCCGTGGCAGTTAGGGGTTAAATTTTGGTATGGTTGGATCGGCCAGAGCATGGCCGTTCCAACGATACCAAACATGAAAGTGTAAAATTTTGTAAAAAAAAAAAAAAAATGAAAAAAAAAATAAATAAATAAAAAAAAAAAAAAAAAAAAAACCCTTTTTTTATATTTTTTTGGGTTTGTTAATGCAGCAATATTGTTCCCATTTCAATTATAATGTGAACAATGATGCTGCACTAACGATTTTTGTATGCGGTGCGTTTGTTAAAAATAGTGTCATTTTCCCCAAAAAAAAATGTAACGAGACCCCATCTCTAATTTTTTTAACAAGCGCACCCCATACAAAATATAACCGCAATTGCTCGCATGTTAAAATGTGAAAAAAACACTTTACACGTTGTAAATTATTGAAAATACATATTTTATTGCATTTTTTGTTATAATTTACAGACATGACATAACGTATACATATAATAATGACATATTATGAATCTACTGAGTCTGACGGAAAGAACGATATATAATATGTCTGGGTCATATACTAAAATAAGCCTTCAAAACACGTTTAAACATGATGCGCAAAACAGGTAAAAATGACCTCAGCACAGGGGCGGGAAAAGCCTCAGCAGCGAAAGGGTTAAACTCGATTCGAAGTATGGTATCATTGGAAAGGCCATGCTCTGGCCATGCTGCCACCTATTGGGAGATACGGGGGTCCAAAGGACCCTCTATCTACACCACTGGCCAGTTAGGGGTAACTGCTCAACTGACATCTAAATGTACATCAGTGGGCGTCAGTGGGCGGGGCTGGCCCCAGAGGCTTGACTGACATCGAAGATGTCAGCCACCTCCAGGAGAGTGTGCACTCTGGTGCTGAACGGATTGCAGACCAGAACCTCATGGGTTAAAGAGAGTCATTGGAGAGTCAGTAACCTTTCCAGCGATGCCTCTCTTCAGCCTGGATCTCCTCTTAAACGGGAGGGAGAGGGGTTCAAAGGACCCACCCTCCCTTTCTGGCACTCTCCCAGCTCTACAGGGTGGTGCCTGAAACTGACGTCAACGTGCCCGGCGATGATGACAGTGTGTGACGGCTGGGTCCATAAAACTAGTGGTCTGATTTCAAGGAAGTTAGACCACTGTGGAACTCCAGAGAGAGTGGTAAGTACAGGGAGGGAGAGCCATCTAAAGGCATAGTGTACCAGGTATGTCCTTGGTCGTTAAGCGACCATTTTCTCAGGACGTACCTGGTACATCATTGATCCTTATGGGGTTAACATGTGCCTGATTGATAAAATATGTTATGTCCCTTTAAGCTGCTTCCTTGTCTCCTCAATTGTTGGTAGGCAGACTAAAAAAGGAAGATAATCTGATCACTTATTTTTCTTGGACGCCTTCCAGAATTCTGATAAGGGCTTCATGGGAGGTCCTAAGAATCACCAACCTTAACTATGTTTAAGCTCTTTGCTGCTGGCTCTGATGGGTGTCCAAGAAACCTGGCCAATTCTAGCATTTGAGACTTCAATGTCGATCTTATCTGCTTCACACACCGGGTACCTGCCTTAACCCCTTAATTACAGAGAATGCTCAGCCACATTTTCCTTAATATGCTGAACAGCAATTGCAAACCGGATTTTTTTCTTTCATTCACTGACGTTGTATACTTAGAGTTATTTAGGGGTAGGATTAGTGTTTAGTTAGGATTCTTTTAGTAAATAATAATAAAATCATTTTATTCACGTTTAGATATTTATTTATTTATTAAGGATTTTACCAGGTGCCTGATGCATTGAGATTTCTCTCATTTTCAAGTATGTCCTGGGTTCGACAACATTAAATTGTTACAGTTGTTACAGAAAAACAAAGTAATAAAATGCAAACGATTTTAAAAAATTGCACGAATATACAGATTAAAGCCCGTGTCCGAACGCAGTGATCACGTCCGTGTTGCCGCACATTTTAACGTCCGTCATAGCATAAAATTATGATCAATAGAGACCCACACATGAAGTACGTCCGCACAGAAGTGCGGATGCAATTTAGGCAAGAGTGTCAAACCGCTAAGACGAATGCACAGAGTGCGCCACGTCCGCATAGCTTTGTGTGTGAGTGATAGAACGTAGTCGGACGGACTGCATTTTTGACGTCCAGCATTTTTGACGGGCAAGATGGTTTTTCATATCATGTAACAATTTTTTTCATTTTACATATTAATTTTATTTCCCATCTACATCAGTCAAAAAAACCCAACCCTGTGGTGTCTACAATATCATCAGTCAGAAAGTACGTCAGTTGTGCACGGACGCACAGTGTGCTCAGAATGCGTTCGTCTGACATTAGCTTAACAGAAAATAAATATATTCACTATGTTACATGTTTACAGGTGCATTCTGTATATAGTCACTATCTTACATTTTTACAGGTGCATTCTGTATTGAGGTATGTTAATAGGGATCTCTTAAGTGACTTTAGACTGGGGGAAGATTTGATGGCGTCTGGGAGGTTATTCCATAACTGCGGTGCTCGGTAGGAAAATGAGGATCGAGCCACTTTCTTTTTGTATTGTGGTATTGCAAGTAAGTTGTAGGTCCTAGATCGGAGGTTATAGAATGAGGGAACTGCTGGGGGAAGCAGCCTATTTAGGTAGGGTGGTAGCTTCCCAGAAAAGCTCTTAAACACCAAGTTGGAAAAGTGAAGAGTGAGTCTAGATTCCAGCGATGGCCAGTTTAGCTCTTTTAACAGGTCACAATGGTGGGTCATGTAGTTACATTATAGCACAAAGCGGCAGAATGAGTTATACAATTTAGTAAGTCTATGAAGGTGTGTTTGCGGGGCAGCTGCATACACTACCTCTCCGTATTCAATGGCTGGCATAAGCATTTGTTGTACAATCTGCTTTCTTACCACGGGGCTCAGACAGGATTTATTTCTGTACAGAGCACCTGGTTTGGGGTAAAGTTTAGATGAGAGTGTTTTGATGTGGGGCCAAAGGATAGATTTGGGTCTAACCACATACCTAGATATTTGAGAGAAGTGACTGTGGTCAGTGTGTCATTTGATCTTGTCCCAACACATAGATGGGGTGTTTGCAATTTATGTAGTTTAGGTGCTGTTCCAAAGAGCATTGTAACAGTTTTGTCAGTATTTAGAAAAAGTTTGTTGTCTTTGATCCACTTTTCTACCTCTGAATTGTTCTTGCAGCACGCCCTCCAGAGATCTGGTTTGCTGGTATAGGTTACGGTGTCGTCTGCGCACATGTGTACAGTTGTGGCTTTGCAGATGTTGGGCAGATCAATTATGAATATTGTGAATAGCAGGGGGCCATGTATCGAGCCTTGGCGTACACCGCAAGTGACTGGGAGGGGGAGGGAGGAGCTGTCAGAAATGGACACATATTGCGACCGATCAGACACATATGATTGAAACCAGGTTAGCGTGTGATCACCAATACCAGAGTTTTTAAGTTTTTGTAATAAGATGCCATGGTCTACTGTGTCAAAGGCCTTGGCAAAATCAAGGAAGATGCTCCAGTTAGGTTTCCTTGTTCCATGCAAGCTTGGATATCATTGCAAACTTTTAAAAGGGCGGTTGTAGTTGAATGATTTGGATGAAAGCCTGATTGATCTGGGGTTAAATAGTTCCAATACTGATAATAATCACGTAATTGTGTGTAGACACATTTTTCCTGAATTTTTGACATTACAGGGAGCAATGATATTGGACGGTAGTTGGATACCAAAGTACTGTCACCACTTTTATGGATAGGTACCACTCTCGCAGTCTTCCAGAGTTTGGGTATGTATCCATTCGCCAGTGATTCATTGATTAGGGTTGCGACAGGTTTTGCATTTGTCGGCGCACTGATTTTCAGCAGCATTGCCTGGATTTGATCAGGTCCAGACTGGTATTTCATTTTTGATTTCGGAGAAGTTTAGTAAAGACACTGACAGGTACTGGTCTATAACGTAATTTCTCTCTGATACAGGGACTTTGCACAGTTGGAGCGGCCTGACCTGCGTGCGGCCTTTCAGAATGCGTGTCATTTGCTAGCTTAGCAAGTAATATGTTATGTATTCATCTTGTGGCTAAATTCTGGATTACACTTGTAATTTGAATTTAGCCCAAAATCAGCATTTTATTTGACTCATTAAGATTAATATGCCTATATGGTTTATTCCGAATATATGGGATCTTCCACATATTTGGAGGTCGTAATGCCTTATAGTAATTTAAGGAAACATTGTATCTCTTCCTGATGTTCAGTAAATGGAGCAAAAAAAAAGAATAGGAGAGAGATCTGCATTATACAATGGGCCCAGTGGACTAGTTAAGGGGTAACCCTATGAGTAACTCACAAAGTGGTATTAGGACACTGGGGTCTCTAAGAATACAAAGGGGTTAAAATGTTACTTTTAATCTAAAATGGAAATAAGAAACTACACTGGAGGTGGTAACACAAACATAACAAACATGTAAAGGAACTCTGTTTGTGAAAGTCCAGCCTGACTAGATGATGCCTATTGGATTAGGAAGGTCAAAGTGATAGTCTCTAGTAAATATAGAAGGAAAATGGGCTTTTGATGGACTGTGATGTATAGGAGAGAAAGAAGAAATTCACTGGCTATCTATAATTGTAAGACATCTTAGTGAGCATCAACAACCTTAAGTAACTCAGAGTATTGTATTAACCCCATAGTGACAGTGTGGTTTTACACAAATCCATCCTTTAGTGCCCTCTGCTCTTTTTACGTTTCTGCACTGTTTGTGTTTAGGTCAAATTTTCCTCTTACACATTTATGCAACCCGCACATATTATATACCGTTTTTCCCGCCATTAAATGGACATTCGAAAAATACCATTATTTCCATCATATCCGATAATTTATTGTAAAAAAATATGAAATATGATGAATAAATGGTAAAAACACACTTTTTCGTAATTTAATCCCCAAAAAAGACGCCGTCTAAATAGTTTCCAAATTTTGTCCCAAGAATAGAAATACCCAATATTTACATGTTTTTGCTTTTTAACCCCTTCACTGCTGAGCCAGTTAACCTATGTGCGCTGAGCTCATTATAACCGTTTTATTCTCAATTTTTTTAGATGCCAGCCTAGGTCCTATTTAATTAAACCCCTCAGACAAAAAAATAATGAAACAAACCAAATTTTTTATTATTATTATTTATTTATTTTTCACACCAAACCTGTTTATTTTTGGTATCATCAATAATTTCAAACATAACCCTTTAGCTGCCACTTGGCAGCTAGGGGTTTATATCGAACAGGCACCGTATGGGCAGACAATTCGCCAGGATTTGGCGAATTGCCTGCTCTCTTGATAGCCGAGTGGCCAAGAAAGGTAACCAAACCCTGATTTTCAGTGTTCGGTTCCCTTTCGGCATCCATTCAGATCTCTTTGAATAACCCTGATAATGTTCTATAATTAATAATAAAAAAACACTAAAAAAAAACCCTGTTTTAAAGATATCGAGAAAAAAAATTCGGTGGAAAAAATCCCAAAAGTTGCCTAAAAAATTCCAAAAAATCAATAAATAAAGAGACTTTTTGCTGCAGATTAAAATAATAAACGGTTTATTAGATATTGAGTTAAAACGGGAATATTTTTATCATTGAAACCTATGGGATTCTCCTGAATAAACCTGCCAAATGAAACCACAGAACAGCAGGGCATTTCACTGACATTTCTCTGCTGTTCAGTGTCTGTGAACAGATTGCTTCTCTATGGGGGAATTTGCTGACTTCGAACAGGCATCGTACATACAGGCAGTTCGCCAAAATATGGTAAACTGCCTGCTCTCTGAATAGACGAATGGCCCCGAAATGTCACCGTTCGAGGAAATTCCCTGTTCGGCGACATTTCGGGGCCAGATCAGCTCTCTCTGAAAACACTAATAAGTTTTAAGGTACCTGTTGATGAGATCGAGCCTGGAATATCCACTAGACATGTGCATTCGTTTTAGTACTAAAACGATTTAGTCCGAATTTTGGGATAATTTAGTTTTCGTATGACTCAAGAGAAACGAAACTGCTCAGTACAAAAAACGAAGGAAACTAAAATAAAATGCACTACATTTTAGTGTCAGTCCTTTTTGTGATATTACATTGATGAGTGAAGGAGACCAGCAATGAAGAGCGCAACATCCGAAGTTCTGCACCCTCCACATGCCAATGCAGTAAGATGTTCTATACAGAGAGGGGCATTAATTAATGCAGGGGGATGTTCTATACATTATACAGAGAGGGGTATTAATGCAGGAGGAAGTTATATACATTATACAGAGAAAGGTATAAATTGAGGAGGATGTTCTATACAGAGAGGGACATTAATTAATTCAGGAGGATGTTCTATATATTATACAGAGAGAGGTATTAATTAATGCAGGTGGATGTTGTATACATTATACAGAGAGGTATTAATTAATGCAGGAGGATGTTCTAAACATTATACAGAGAGGATCCTTTTTTTCTTAGCCCTTTAATCCAGTGGCTGTGAGCGCGGAGATCGGCTGCTTGTTACATTATCTCTCAGTACATGTATCAGGCTCAGCTGTTACAGTAACTGACTAACAGCGCTCAGAGTTTCAGTAAAACAAGGAAATAATATTGTACTAACCTCTTATATATAAAAATATTATTTACTAGTTTTACTGAAACTCTAAGCGCTGTGATGAGCAGCAGTCAATTACTGTAACAGCTTTGCCTGACACGGGGCAGTATTACAATGTTGGTGCTAACTTAACCAGAGCGTTGTAAACTGAAAACCTCCATAGGCCACAATAGCTCTGGGAAGTTTACAACAGCTCTGGTTAAGTTAGCACCAACTATGTAATATGGCCCACATTGTGCTGAGAGTGAGAGATACTGTAACAAGCAGCGATCTCAGCCCTCTGAGGAGCCACTACAATAGTAATTGTATCCATTGGTTTTCGGATGAATGAAATTAGTTTTCATACTAAATAACTGAAAACGAATTTCTTTAGCAACTAAATAAATTGCATTTTATGACTAATCCATTAGTTCAAAACGAAAGTTTGTGCTGTGCACATGTCTAATATCCACCTTAAATACACTTACATTTTTTTTGTGTGTGTTTGTGTTTCTGTGTTTTTCCACTGATACAATTATATTGATTTAAATTTTTAAATATTTAATAATTTATGTTTCCCCAACTAAGAGATGTGACGTGACGCGGGCTTATTCCAACTAAGAGATGTGACGTGACGTGGACTTATTCCAACTAAGAGATGTGCGGTGACGTGGGCTAATTCCAATTAAGAGATGTGACGTGACGTGGGCTTATTCCAACTAAGAGATGTGCCGTGACGCGGGCTTATTCCACCTAAGAGATGTGACGTGACGTGGACTTATTCCAACTAAGAGATGTGCCGTGACGTGGACTTATTCCAACTAAGAGATGTGCCGTGACGCGGGCTTATTCCACCTAAGAGATGTGACGTGACGTGGGCTTATTCCAACTATCAGGGTTATTCAGAGAGCGTGAAAAGCAGGAGAATGACTGGAGAATGAAAAATTCTAGGTCAAAATAGCCAAACCAGAAAAATTCTCCCTTTCATCTCACTTTCCAAATCGGCTATTTTGACCTAGAATTTTTCATTCTCCAGTCATTCTCCTGCTTTTCACGCTCTCTGAATAACCCTGTAAGAGATGTGCCGTGACGAGGGCTTATTCCAACTAAGAGATGTGCCGTGACGTGGGCTTATTCCTTCTACATAGACTAGGGCTGTCAAACTCGCACCCCTCCCCAGATGTTGCTGCTTAAAGAAACACCAGAATGCTTTGCAGTGCCCCTGATGCCAAAGAATCCTGGGAGTTGTAGTTACAAGTATTTATAAAGCGCCAACAAATTCCTTAGCGCTGTACAATGGTAAAGACTGAATAACAAATATACATACATGTTACACACATGGAACAGAAGGAAGGAGGACCCTGCTCAAGAGCTTACAATCTGAGAGGAGAGGGGTGACCCATTAGGTGATAAAGAATAGGGTAAGTGGAGTGGTGGGTTGCATGAGGGCTGAATGGGAAGAGGAGCAGGAAATGTACAGTGGGGAGATCATGGAGTGAGCCGATAGGCTTCGCTAAAGTAATGCGTTTTCTGAGACTTCTTGAAGGACTGGAGAGACAGGGAGAGTCTAATGTTGCGGGTAGGGAGTTCCATAGAAAGGGGGCAGCTCGGGAGAAGTCCTGAAGGTGAGAGTTAGGGGTGTGGGTACGAGGAGCTGATAGCATCAAATCATTGGCCAAGCAAAGTGGTCAGGATGGTATATACCTGCTAATAAGGAGGAGATGTAGGCAGCGGTGCAGTTATAAAAAGCTTTGTATGTGAGCACCAATATTTTGATATATATTCTAAAGGAATCAGGAGGCAGTGTAGAGATTGACAAAGAGGTGAGGTGTGAGAGGAGCGGGAGGTGAGGTGTGAGAGGAGCGGGAGGTGAGGTGTGAGAGGAGCGGGAGGTGAGGTGTGAGAGGTGCGGGAGGTGAGGTGGATGAGTCTGGCACAGACGTTCATAACGGACTGCAGAGGGAGAATCTGGGATCTCTTAAGGCCAGAGAGAAGGAGGTTGTAATAGTCAAGACGGGAGATAATAAGAGCATTTTAGTAGAGTCTGGATAAAGAAAGGGATCTAAAAAGATTTGGTTAGAGACTGAATATGAGGAGTAAAGGATAGATTGGAGTCCAAGAAACAGTAGTAGTTCTGAAAACATCTGGGGGGGGGGCCTGGTGTTTGAGTTCCTGACTATAAACCTCTATCTGCTTGTAGGTGTGTGGGATTTTGAGCCCATACAAACATTTTTGTGTGTGTTGTAAACTGTGCGGCCGTCTGCTAGCTTTTCTGCCTGGGGTTAGTGGGAGTTGTGCATAAAAGGCTTCACTTACATTGTTCAGCAGAGAAGATATCTGTGCAAGGTTTAGGGTAACATGATGAACGTGGTGCACATCCCACACAAAGGTGTGTTCCATATGTGTGTGTGCGTGTGCTATGGAATGATTAATCATACTTACGCCATGCAGACGATGTGTTTGAGCGGTTTTGCAGTAAACTGATAATCCTTCGCTGCCGAATGTCCAGTGAGCACTCCTCCAATAATAATGTCTCCTTCTTCATAGTATCTGTAGTCCTCGTAGGCCTCCCTCAAGTCCAGGGAGCAGGATGAAGGTGTGTTATGGGATGTGGACCTGCAGGGTGTCACACACTGAGCCAGGACACACAGTAACACTCTGACAAACAGAGACTGGAAAATCAATCCTGACATTGCTCCCTCGGAGAAGGTGAAGCAGACGGACAGAGCGCCGGATGGGCGAGCGTCACTCCGTGGCATGTTACACACACTCTGACAGTATACTTTGCATTTATTGTCATAGTAAGGCATACGGAGATCTCATTGTCTTTTATACATTACTGTGAGACGCATCACATTCTGTATTTAGACGCTGCTTTGTTCCGAGATGACAGGACTGGCCGCTCTTAAAATACGTCAATTCCACTGTCGACGAAGCCCAGTGTTATATTTTCACAGATGATCTGAGAATTCATTAAGTTATTCTTTGCCGAATTCCCTACGTCGCCGTGTTAGCCTCGTAACCTTAACCAGTTCAAGATCTGCAGCACAAATATCAGACCCCTTCATTGATTAACATTATTTAAATCGGAAACTATAAAAAGTTAATGAGGTCAGGATAAGTAAAGTGGTCAGGATGTGAGTAGTGCCTCCCTTCCTCTCCCCCTTCTCCCCCTAACCCCCTAACATCCAAGATGTCGGCCAGCTCCGGGAAAGGATCGCGAACCGGCGCTTTTCAGCGCCGATTCGCAATCCAGCTCCCCAGG
Source organism: Leptobrachium leishanense (assembly GCA_009667805.1). Classification (NCBI taxonomy): domain Eukaryota; kingdom Metazoa; phylum Chordata; class Amphibia; order Anura; family Megophryidae; genus Leptobrachium; species Leptobrachium leishanense. The sequence goes on from CM019064.1 coordinate 450,555,777, forward strand.
GGTTAATGCCAGGCACCATTTGGAAGGGCAGGCTGTGCCCTTCCAAATGGTGCCTGGGTTAACCCCCGCAACGCCGCCGATCGGGAGGGAGCGAGGTCCGAAGGACCTCCCCCCCCTCCCTTTCAGGCGCCTCCTCCGCACATGCGGGGGGGGGGACGCCTGAATTAGGTGTCATCGCGCTGTCGCGATGACACCTAATTTCAGCGGCTGCGGTTCCGGATGCTGGGCTGACATCGAGGATGTCAGCCCGCACCGGAGGGGCCAGCGATCGGCCGGAACCCGGCCGAACCCTGACCCCAATGGGAGGACGCGCTCAGCGCGTCCTCCGCACAGCAGCAGTAATGCGGAGGACGCGCTGAGCGTGTCCTCCGCATTGAAGTGGCTAAACACTTCCTTTCTTGCAATGTATGGTTGCTATTGTGCGACTTTCTCTCCGGTCCACCCAGGTCTTTTTATTTTTATGTTTCTTTGGTTACCTGCGTCTGCAGGTCTTACCTATACTTATGTCATTACTCCGCGTCTTTTACAGATCAGCTACCCTGCAGGGGTAGCTCCGTCTGCGGCGCCGAGTCTTGCTGGAGAGCTTAGCCAGGTAGCGAGCTAGCAAGGTGGGAGAGAGATTGGCAACGGTGGTTACTAGCAGGATGGTGCTGGGGAAAAACATGATTAATTAGAAGTCTAGCAACAGTTTTACACTAAATCTAAGAGAGGAAATTAGTTCCTATAAATAAAGGGTAAACAAAATATAACAAAATAAGAATGAAATTAAACTAAATAAATTCTGTGGCGGCCGATCCGTCACATAGCTCCCCCAGTCCAATGATGGCAGACCCAGTGAGACCCTCTACGGGTCCGCCTGGGGATGTCCAGGTGCAAGTGTCTTTAAAAAGTCTCACGTTTGGGTTGCTGGGGCAATGCTTTGCCAACCCCCGATAGTCTTTTGGTCCATAGTCCGTAGGGAGGAGGCTGGCCCCCGGGCTTCTCCAACTGCCCCCTTGGTCTGGACCGGTATCCGACGGACCATACAGACACCTGGGGCTGCTACCCTACCATGGGGAAACAACTGGCCCGGGTGGGACGTTGAGGACTTTTTCTCCTCCTGGTCTCCTAGCCCCTCGCTGGTGGGCAGCCTTGCTGGCACCATTTCCTGGGGCAATGACCCGCTGGGGAGGGGTACCGCCTGTACCTTCTCCCGGTGCCACAGTCAGCCACGGGAAAAATGGGCCGATAGCACCCTCTCCTGGTGCCTCGGTCAGAAGCTGGGTGGGAGATGGGGTGACCGGTGTCTCCAGAAAAAGTGGTTGTGGATCTGGGCCATCTGCCCAGCGTCTTGGGGTCACCCAGTTGCAAATCCCAGCACCATCAACAATTCCACAATGGGAGTCTCCCACATCCTAGGGAACGGGAGCAGCAGCACGCCGTTGCTTGGTACAGTGGACACCTCCACCCTCACGCTGGGGCTCAAAATGTTGGGGAGCAAGACCTGCCACCTCCCCTTCCGGGATTATTACCTGTCACTGGGGAAAGGTACCGCCAGTACTCTCTACCTGGGGTAGCCGCTGCTGTTGTGGAAGGAGACCAACTGACTCCCCACCCTGGAACTCGTAATGCGGCGCACCATCACCAGCACTGCATTCTGCTGATAGCTCCTGACGAACTGTACTTGCCCAGTCTGATGCTTTTTTCTCCGGCCCAGATGGCATGCTGTGCTGGAGTTGTAGTCTCTCTGCCTCCTGCGTAGCAGTGGAGGCCAGGAGCTTGGTCTGTAGATCAGGAGAGGAGCGGATTGTCAGTCCCTGGGGCTCTTCGGTGAGAAGGTAGTTCTCCTCAAGTTCTGCTGTGGCAGGGCAGGGGTAGAGGTGCTAACTGCCGTGGTGACAGTTTTTCCGCTGAAGTGGGGGGCTGCTCCCCCATGTATGAATGGCTATCCTTGATCCCTGACGCCACCAGCCAGGGCCCCGGGCTATCTGACCTACACTTCTCAGGCACCGTGGAACGAACCGTAGCCTCTTTCACAGTGGGCCATAGCATGTCCACTGTCCCTGGCTCCTCTATCCATAGGTGGGTAGGAGCGCTTGGTTGGGGTTCGGGGTTCCCTGCCGGGTACGCCAGCAATTTGCACGGGGTAGCCTTAGTCTCCCCCTCCCTCGTCTGGTACCCGATATTCTCCCCGGTTTCTGGAGCCTCCAGCTGGGGACAGAGGGTAGCCGACCTCTGTCCCGATGCCAGCTCTGCTGCTGGGTTGGGGAACCGCTCCCCCATACATAAATTATCCTCTTCACGCACTGAAGAGCCAGCTGATGCAAGTGGTGAATCCAGGCAAACTGCCCCACATCTCCTGGGCTCCGTGGAAAGGACCGCAGCCTCTTCCTTGGTGGGCCATGACATTGTCGCTAGCTCCTCCACCCATCCCTGAGCAGGAGCACTCCATTGGGACTCTGGGTCCCCTGGTGAGCCCTCGAGCCATCTGCCTGGGTGGGCCTCAATCTCACCCATTGTCTTCCAGTTCTCCTCTTTCCACAGTGGACTGCTGTCCTGACGGCTCTCGTTGGTGGAGACCGCAGTCCCATCCACCGGTGCACTTCCACTGACCTTGGTAGGTGTCCGAAGCACTTGGTCACTCTGCTCCGCTGCAGGAACGGTACTTGCTGAGTCCTCTGTCTTTTCCCCGGATGACATGCTGCGCTGTGGCTGCAGGATAGTCACCTCCTCTGTAGCAGTTGAGGCCTGGGATGCGTTCTGCAGCTGGGGAGAGGGGCCGACTGCCTCCTCACCCTGGTGCTCCGAACCAGCAGAAGATCCTGAAAGTAGGTTGGCACCACAGGGTTCTGTTGGCAGCTCTTCTGCCATGTCCATCGGGGTGAGAGCGAGCGGTGGAGCGTCCTCAAACAATCTCCTGTATCCCTGCTCCAGCTCCCACTCTTGGGTGGCTAGCCAGTCCAGATCACTGCTCAGCCCGAGGTCGTCAAGGTGCTCACATTCCCGAAAGTCCCGGATATCTTCCCATCTCAGTTTAGCTGTACTGCCAAAGGAGGGGTCGTCCTGGAGAGCGTCAAATATTAATCCTGGGCCGCCGTAGTCATAGCCTTCCGTAGGATCTTTCCTCTCCAACTTTGGACACAGGTTGGCAGCATACCATTCCAGTGCCCGGTACCCGTCCTCCAGCCATAGCTCCATCTGGATCAGGTTCTCCAGTTGGGACAGTCTTTCTACCTGGGGTTGCACTCCTAGGAATGGCACCCGCAGGTCCCACAGTCTCCAGTATTTCTCACACAAGGTAGGAAGAATCTTTCCAAGGTAGTCCTGTTCAAGCTGTAGGACGTCCCTCAAGAGCTGCTGCTGTGCCGAGTCATTATGCCACAACACCTCCTGGCCGAAACCTGGATCACTGTGCTGGTCAGGCGCTTCCATTCCTTGGTCCCAGAACTCCTCTTCCACGACTGCAGGGAGTATCTCCTGGGGCGCTGTAGATTCCCCGAGCTGGTACCGCAACTCGGCCACTCTGAGCTGACTGACCCCTGCCAAAACGATAGCGATCATATCCGCCGGGGGGTTGACTCCGAACAGGGCCAACTTCCATTGTACCTCCCGGCGCCATTCTGTGGATTCTGAGTCCTCGTGGAGGGCAGACTTGCCTGTTCGTCCTCCATCAGGTCCTTGGTGAGGGCAGCCTTTGGCTTACCGCTGACCGCTTTATCCCTGGCTTTGAGAAGTTCCTTGAGGACCGTGCGCTTCCAGCCGTTGTAGCGCTGAGCAATACGGAGTGAACGGCTGTAGGTAGGGATGTGCGTTTCGGGTTTCGGAATTTCGGAATTTTCACGAAATATCACGATTCTTGCATTCGGATTCAGCCGATTTTACGAAAATTTTCAGATCCGAATTTTCCGAATTTACGAAACGAAACGAAAATTTGTTCGATATTTTCGAATGGACTAGAAATGTGTAAAATCGAAAATCATTTTCGTTCCATTCGTAATTTCGGCTCCATTCCTGATTTCGGTTCCATTTCAGTGATTTCGGACAACATATTTTTTGGTTATTTCGCTGATTCTGTAATTTTGTATCATTCCCATCTCAATGTATCCTTCTTGTAAAACATGAGAAATCTCAATGACAGAATTATAGTATCGACAGAAATATCGGATCCGAAAAAAAATTAGTTTACGTCAAAACGAATAGACACTTTGAAACGAGGAGAACAGACGTTCCGAAAAACACGAAAATTTCCGAAATTACGAAAAAAAAGTCGATACGAAAAACGAAATGAAATCGAAACGGAAATCGACCGAAACGAAAATTTACAAAAAACGAACGAATCAAACCGAAAAAAAAATCGGTGCACAAGTCTAGCTGTAGGACGGTGTAGCAATCTCTCGAATCCCCTGGTGTCTGAGACCGGGGTCAAGCCAGTGGCTGTATTTCCCCCTGCTGGGCTGGTCTCAGAATCTCCCCAGGTGATGTGCTGTTCCAGGCGCTCGGCGGTTGTGGTGCCCGAGACCGGGGTCAAGTCAGCGGCTATATTTCCCCCTGCTTGTCTGGTCTCGGAGATCCCACCGCTTGCCACCAATGTAGCAGATCAGCTACATTGCAGGGGTAGCTCCGTCTGCGGCGCAGAGTCTTGCTGGAGAGCTTAGCCGGGAAGCGAGCTAGCAAGGTGGGAGAGCGATTGGCAGCGGTCCCTGGATGGTCTGGAAGTGAAGGATTCAGTGATTATGCCCTCCCAAATACTCGTCGAGATGCAGTGTAGGTTGTAGGTAAATCAGAGTTTATTTAGAATGGGAACAGACAGTGCTTATATACAAAATACAGCCATGCACATTCAGACTTCCCGCCCACCCCAACAGTTCTGATTGGTTGGTTCCAAGTCCATTGCAGGCTTCTTTCAGGTCCTCTTCAGTATTCACTTTGGTCCACTGGTTGTATGCAGATGAAGACTTGACCCCACAGTGACCACATACAGTGATTTACATAACCCATTGTAAAGGGAATCAGATAGTGGGTTGCTGAGACAATGTGACTCCCAACCTTTTCAGACAGGTAAACAGATAACAGATACCCAAAGAGAAAGCACTTTTGCATAATCCACAAATTACTCAAACCTATTGTACATTCTATACAAAGGAAAGCATTTACCACTAGCGGCAGGTAGTATCTTTAAAAAAAACACATTTAAGTCTATTTAAAACTAAAAATGAGCAATTGACAATACATTTAAACCCATACAATATAACTGAGCATAAAGTATATTGGAGTTTGAAGCGTGGTGCGCTACGTCAGTGACGGATACATTGTAGCACGCATGTACTCCGTGTTTACTAGCAGGATGGTGCTGGGGAAAAACATGATTAATTAGAAGTCTAGCAACAGTTTTACACTAAATCTAACAAAGGAAATTAGTTCCTATAAATAAAGGGTAAACAAACTATAACAAAATAAGAATGAAATTAAACTAAATAAATTCTGTGGCGGCCGATCCGTTACAGCGTCTATTCTGGAAGTAGACGCCAGGTACACGAGGTTTGGCGTCCTTCTGGATCCTCGCTGGTATTGGGTGAGCGCTCTTAATATTTAGTATAAATGTATATTGTTTACGATGTGCCTGTATACCTTGATAAAGGCCCACCGGGGCTGAAACGTCGGTCAATGGACAGGTATTTTACTTGGAAATGTTACAGCCAACTGACCGGGTGTTCTTGGGTGATGATTCGACAAGAGATGCCAGACGGAGGCCTTGGTTTTTAAAGGAAAAATGGCTTTATTCAGTACCGGACTCAAGCTGCAGGTCAAGCCCTCGAGTGACCAGAATAACAGAATCAGCTTGGTTTATACAAAGTTAGATAAAACAGTTTCCTCCCATAGCCCCCACCCCACACCCAACATTCCCTGCACCCCAGGTTGGCACGTGATGGTTACCACATGTCCAGGCTCGGATGTTATCTTACACATAGTATCATCTTTTGCCTGTTTTCTCTGCCGTCCTTGAGGTTTCGGCTTACAGCCATAAATCATCAATTGCTATGGTTTTATGGCTATCTTCCCTTTCTCCTAGGTTTTGTTTATACAAACCACATTCCTTAATAGTTAGAGCAGGCAAACTTAACCCGTTCGCTGTGGAGGACGTGCTCAGCGCGTCCACCCGCAGGTAGCGTTCCTTGCGGAGGACGCTCTGAGCGCGTCCTCCATTTGGGGCCAGCGATCGGCCGGGTTCGGCCGATCGCTGTGCCCCCCGGTGCGGGCTGACATCCTCGATGTCAGCACAGCACCCGGAACCGCCGCCGGCACAATTAGATGTCATCGCGGCAGCGCGATGACATCTAATTCAGGCGCCCCCCCGCATGTGCAGAGGAGGCGCCTGAAAGGGAAGGGGGGAGGTCCTTCGGACCCCTCTCCCTCCCGATCGCCGGCGTGCAGGGGGTTAACCCAGGCACCGTTTGGAAGGGCACAGCCTGCCCTTCCTAATTGTACCTAAAATTAACCCCATGGGGGCCGGATCACGAATCGGCGCCGTAAAGTGCCGGTTCGTGATCCTTTCCCGGAGCTGGCCGACATCTTGGATGTCGGACAATCTTCCGGGAATGCCCCCTGAGGACTGGCATCATCGTGCATAGAACGATGACGCCAGTCCTGGAGTTAACCCCAAACTGCCACCAATGGTGGAGATAGGGGGTTCAATGAACCCCCTATCTCCCGATCCATGGCAGTTAGAGGTTAATGTTTGATATTTTTGGATTGGCCAGAGCATGGCCGTTCCAACGATACCAAACATGAGTATGACAAAGTTTTTTCAAAAAAATAAAAAAAAATTATAAAAAGATATTTTTAATTTTTTTTATAAAAAAAAATATACAAGTTTTTTTTCTTTTTTTGGTTCGTTACTGGATCACAGCCACTCTAATTAGTTGAACAATAAAATCCACAGAAACGTGCACTGCATATGAGCGTATCACAGAGCTGCACAGCAATAAAACCCACAGAAATGTGCACTGTGTATGAGCATATCACAGAACTGCACAGCAATAAAACTCACAGTAATGTGCAGTGTACTGTGTATGAGTGTATCCCAGAGCTCCAAGGCAATAAAACTCACAGTACTATGCAGTGTGTATCACAGAATCCACAGCAATAAAACTCCCAGCAATGCAATATTTGGTGTGTGTCAGCGTATCAAAATCCACAGCAATAAAAATTCCAGCAATGCAATGTGCAGTGTGTATGAGTGTATTAGAATCCATAGCAATAAAACTCCCAGTAATGCAATTTGCGGGTCAACGTATCAGAATCCACAGCAATAAAACTCCCAGCAATGCAATGTGTGGTGTGTATGAGTGCATCAGAATCCACTGCAATAAAACTCCCAGCAAACCGAGTGTATATGAGCACACAGCAATTATTTATTCTACATTTACCGGCCTCCGTCCGCGGTAGGGCTGTGTGCAGAGTCAGCAGGGACTGTGTACAGACTCAGCAGGAGGTCCCTCCAGGCCATATTAGGATCGCGGCTGTGCCTGTGCGTGGAGCCATCTTGTCAGCAGTGGGGTGCCACTGCCAGAGGGTGCACCGTGGCTTTGATTCCCTTCCTGGTGGGTGTTCAGTCCAGAATAGAGTGACAGTCCATGTTAACGAAAGGGTGGGCAGCTGCGTGCGTGTCACATGGTTCAGCCAGTCAGGTGGTACTGAGACTCAGTACCACCTGACTGGCCGGACCGAGTGTGACCTGCACGCATGCAGCCTCACCAGGAGCCAGGCAGCTCAATGACAAATTTCTATCACTGCAGTGCTGGTTAAGGAAATGTCCACTTTAAACAGCAGTAAGCAGACAGGGCTTCATATTCTGCTGATACCCCCCCCCCCTTTACCTGCCGTTTACTGTCATCTTCTCTCTCTGGACACAAATCACATCCCCCTCCTAGAGCTGCTGCGGGGCAGGGGAGGAGCTATGGAGGGAGGAGAGGGGGATTTTTATTCTATTCGATTTTATTCCGTATGCAAACGTCATGCTCCGCTGCTCGTTGTTTGAGAACACAGCTCAAAGCTGACACACAGTGACAGTGGCACCTCCTAGTACGCCCTAATGACACCCCAATAATCACTGGTACCTTGGGCGGCCCGGCCTCCGCCACTCCTCTAAGTACACCACTGCTCTGGTGATATGCTCACACACAAGTTTGGCGAACTGCCAGCAAGTAAGGTGCTGTTTGAAGGCAGTGCAAATCCCCATAGAGAAGTAATGGTTAATCTATTCAGAGAACACCAAACAGCAGAGAAATGTCAGTGAAATACCCTGATGTTCGGTGGTTTCAATCAGCAGGTTCAGGTATTCAGGCGAACCCCATAGGTTTCAATGTTAAAAATATTCCCGTTTTTATGCAATATCTAATAAACCACTTATTTTATTCTGCAGTAAAAAGTCTTTATTTATTGATTTTTTTTTTAGTACCATTTAGGAATTTTTCAGAATTTTTTTGGCAAAATCCCCCCTTTTTTTTAATATCGGTTCTTCTTTTTCTGTAACAGAACTTTTTATTATCAATCATAGGATCTTATATGTAAATTCCAGACATTTTCGTTCAGTAGTTCTTTTGAAAACAGCAGGCCATGGGTTTGCGGTGGCAGCATACAGCGGCCGACTCCATGCACTTTGGGGACCCTGCGGTGAATGGTGAATTCACTGCAGGGTGGGGAAATTTTATTCCCCGAAGTGCAGGGAACTACAGAACACCAAAATGTTGGCGTCATTTCGGTGCTCTGTGAGTAACCCAATTAGTGGTGAGTTTTTTTGTTGCCCCCTGGAAAGTGAAAGCCTAGGCGTTGCCTACCCAGGACATACTTGAAAATTAGTGACAACTCAATGTTTCCTTCCTGGTAAACAAAAAATATTTTTTTTTTTTTTTTAGGAGTGGGGCCACCCGGCGGGCCGCCGCCCCCTGGAGAGTGCCGCCCTAGGCCTAGGCCTTGTTGGCCTATGCCAAAATACCCCAGTGATTTCTCCATCCCGTGTTCAGGGTTCTGCATTATGCAGAGAAACACATGCCGGCCTAAAGGGCTTAACAATAAACACCGCAACAAGGTTCCTCCTTTGGCTCCTGAGGGGGGCCACCGTGACACATAGACTTCAATGTTACAAATATTCCCGTTTTAATCCATTATCTAATAAACCGTTTATTAATATATTTTGCAGTAAAGAGTCTCTTTATTTTTAGATATTTTTTAGGATCTTTTAAGCATTTTTTGGAATTTTTTTCTTTAGAACTTTCATCGAATGTCCCGAAAAGTTCGAAGATCGCAAATTTTCGACCAGTCGATGTTTGAATCGAACATCGAACCGATTTGAACCGGCAGCCCATCCCTAATTACCAGCAACAGTATCCAGCACCGGCAGCTAATGGGTTGGACACTTACCATAAAGTGTCTCTGTGCTATATATATGAGCCTATGGTACAGGTTCCTCCTTTAATTTTTTTTTTTTTTTTTTTTTAAATGTAAGGTTTTTATTATGCAAAGAAAGGATCACAAATCGATCATCGAGGTTGGCCTCGCAGGACCACAAAGACAGATAAAACACATAAACCAGAAAAAAGGGGAAGGAGGTGCAGAATCTCGTCAGAAGGGCTATGCAAAGAAGAACAAATGAGCAGTGGAGTTCACCGGGTGGGCACCCCCAAATGAAAAAAAAAAAAAAAAAAAAGGGGGGAGAGGTGATAGAGGACTGCCACCATATTGTGGCCTTCCTGGCTCACCCCGGCAACCCAAGGGAACCGAGGGCCATGGAAAGATCCACAGGGCAGGGGGACCTGGGGCCAGGAGAATGAGCAGAGCCTAGGTAGCCATCCCAACGGCTCGCCCAGGTTACCACCCTATGTCCCACACACAAAAAAAAAAAAAAAAAAAAAAAAAAAAAAAAAGGGGGGGAAAGAAGGGGGGGAGGGACCCAGTGTTCCAGTAATCGTTCATCGTGATGCCCAGAAAGTCAGCAGGGAGTGCCATACAGTCACAAAAAAAAAAAAAAAGGGGGAGGGGAGGGGGGGCTGCATAATAAGCAGAATGTCCGCTGGAGTCGCAGCGAGGGGGGGTATTAAATTGGGAGGTAGCAGGGGGTCATCTGGCGTCGCTTGGTTCGTAGTTAGGGTAATTCAGAGCACAAATATGGGCAAAGGGGGGAACCAAGGGAAGGCACATGGGGAAGTCAGTGGGGCACTCAGCCAGGGTCCCTCAGCGTCGTTGGAGGAGTCAAAGACACCGGCAAGATCCCCACCATGCGGAGCAGAGATGCCGCTTCTTCAGGGGACATCGCCGACTGCAGTTTGCCCCCTATATGCATCAGGAGAGAGCCAGTGGCCCCCCACCTATAGCGGACACCCCGGGCCCTCAGCAGAGCAGTAATATCCCGAAAACGCCGTCGGGCAGTTAATGCCAAAAAGGAAAGGTCACGAAAAAAGGTGAGACATCGGGAGGCGTACGTTACTTTGAATGACGGTCCCACAGCTGCAAGGACCCGGGTGTGGACCGCCACACTGCGGGTGACCACCAGGACATCTCGGGGAGCAGTCTCCGGGGCAGCAGCTGCCTTGCGAAGTCGCGCCACCGACAGGACTGGAGGGTCCGAAGGGGCATCATCGGTTGGGAGCAGGTGAGTAAACAGTTCCAAAATATAGGTAAGGAGGCCCTCAGGTCCCACATCTTCAGGGATTCCTCTCACTCTCAAATTTCTGCGGCGGTGGCGATCCTCCAACGATATGACCGCAGAGTTAAGGCGAGCGATCTGGGTTTGGAGTTCGTCCAGAGTGGAAGCAGTAGCAGCCTGCATCGTCTCCGTCAGCTGGACCCGGTTCTGCACCTCGGCGAGCTGAGACTGCAACGGCTCGAGCACCTCACGTACCTCCTGTAGGTCCTGTCGCCAGAGAGTCCGGAACTCCTCCATGACACCCTGGAGATCCACCATGGATATTGGCCGGACCGCAGGTAAGACCATTGGGGACCCAACCGGTGAGGGCAGAGTGGCCCTGGTCGGAGACTCAGCCAGTGAACCACGGCTGTGGCACTGAACCTCCTCCACACGTCCCGCTCCCAGTGAAGTGCGAATGTCCGGAATGCGCCGTCCCACAGCCTCCCCGGACCTCACGGTCTTCTTCCCCATGGGGGCAGGAGTTGAGAAGCCTCCTCAGCGTAGGGAACAAGCAGTCTGATCTCGAGCGTAGGCCGCAAAATGGCCGCCCCTCAGCAAAGGTCCGGCCAAAGAGGGTTGTTAAACTCACTGTGCCCTCACACCTCCCCCGCCGCCAGACTTGTCAACTTGAGCCTAGAGCAGTTGGCTATCAGCTGGAGGAGAGCTCGCCAAAATTCAATCAATAAAACAGTCGCTTTCACCCGATTATAGGCAGCGCCGTACGGAGCTCCACAGAATGGCGGCTGCTCTCCTCGAGGTCCGGACACGCCCCCCCCGTTCCTCCTTTAATGAGTGCACACCTTTTTTTATTTACGCCCTATTATAAGACAAATTAGGTTATGGGAGCATTGTCTTCCTTTTGAGTTCTTCCTGATGCCCTCCAGACATGAATTGCACCGGTATAAAAGAAAGATCGAGCCACCCTTAGAGGGCCAGATGCAAAAATACCTAGAGCCAGGTGTGGCTCTAGAATATGTGAGTGTTCCTAATCTTATTATTGCAACCTCCCCCCTTATAATTGAAGATTCTGTACCATTGTATGTCTTATGTATGTTTGCTTCTTTTGAGATCACAGCAGGACCTAGACTGTGGCTCATAAGTGGACTGTCTGCCCATAAGTGGACTTTCTCAAACAAGTATTATGCACTTTCAGGGTTATTCAGAAAGCACCAAAATGTCACCAACATTTCATTGCCCTCTTGTCTTGTTTCCCGCACTTCCCGACCCTGTGGTGAATTCAGCATTTACCGCAGGGTCCCCGAGGTGCAGGGAAAATCCGCTGACTGCATCCGAATATCTGCCACAAAACCGCTGCATCAACCAGAAAAACCACTGCAAAACCGGTGAAAAACTGCCGCATGCATCCAAAAAAAGCCAACCTTCCACCTCAAAACCGGTGAAAAATACCCCAAACGCGTCCGTAAAAAGCCGGCGATCCGCCGAACACAGCGCCAATCTACCACCGGAAAAAGCCAACATATGGGGTAAAAAAAAAACAGATTTAAAGTGTCAAATTTGAAATGCAGTTTGCAAACAGCTACTGGATGAAAATGTCTGTAATTAATATATAAGGTCCTATGAATAATGATAAAAAGGTCTATTACAGAAAAAAACAAAACGCTATTAAAAAATACATATATATCGGAAAAAATATTTTGCCTGAAAAATGCCTAAAAAATCCTAAAAAGTATATAAATAGACTTTTTGCTGGAGATTAAAAGAAAAAAAGTTTTAGATATTCAATAAGAATGGGGGTATTTTTAATATTGAAACCTATGGGATTTGCCTGATTAAACCTGCCGAATGAAACCACTAGACATGTGCATTCGTTTTAGTACTAAAACGATTTAGTCCGAATTTTGGGATAATTTAGTTTTAGTATGACTCAAGAGAAACGAAACTGCTCAGTACAAAAAACGAAAGAAACTAAAATAAAATGCATTAAATTTTAGTTTCAGTCCTATTGGTGATATTATATTGATGAGTGAAGGAGACCAGCAATGAAGAGCGCAACATCGCAACATCCGAAGTTCTGCACCCTCCACATGCCAATGCAGGAGGATGTTCTATACAGAGAGGGACATTAATTCAGGAGGATGTTCTATATATTATACAGAGAGGGGTATTAATTAATGCAGGTGGATGTTGTATACATTATACAGAGAGGGGTATTAATTAATGCAGGAGGATGTTCTAAACATTATACAGAGAGGAGCCTTTTTTTTTAGCCCTTTAAATCCAGTGGCTGTGAGCGCTGAGATCGGCTGCTTGTTACATTATCTCTCAGAACAATGTATCAGGCTCAGCTGTTACAGTAACTGACTGCTGCTCATCACAGCGCTCAGAGTTTCAGTAAAACAAGGAAATAATATTGTTCTAACGTCTTTATATAAAAATATTATTTACTAGTTTTACTGAAACTCTGAGCGCTGTGATGAGCAGCAGTCAGTTACTGTAACAGCTTTGCCTGACACTGGGCAGTATTACAATGTTGGAGCTAACTTAACCAGAGCTGTTGTAACTGAAAACCTCCATAGGCTATAATAGCTCTCGGAAGTTTACAACAGCTCTGGTTAAGTTAGCACCAGCTATATAATATGGCCCACATTGTGCTGAGAGTGAGAGATACTGTAACAAGCAGCGATCTCAGCCCTCTGAGGAGCCAGTACAATTGTAATTGTATCCACTGGTTTTCGGATGAATGAAATTAGTTTTCATACTAAAGAACTGAAAACGAATTTCTTTAGCAACTAAATAAATTGCATTTTAGTACTAATGCATTAGTTCAAAACGAAATTTTGTGCTGTGCACATGTCTAGAAACCACCAAACATCAGAGCATTTAGACAACTTTTCACATTTTACTGCTGTTCAGTGTTCTCTGAATAGATTAACCATTACCTTGAGACTTTCACTGCCGTCAAACAGCACTGTATTACGCTGGCAATTCGGCAAAATTTGGCAAACTGTCTGCTTTGTGATTAGCCGAATGCTGTCAGGAATTTTTATTCAAATGTGAAATTAATCCGAGATATACACAATCAATATAATTTCTCAGAAACAAATCCTGAGTCTGTTTTCACTTGTGCGTTTGTTTCAAAATACCACCGCAACCAAACTAGGCAAAAATATATATATTTATTATGTATGCAAAATGATTTATTCTCACAACAAGAAATCAAGGATTTATAAAAACAACAACCATCAGCATACAGATTTCTAGCTTGCAAATTAGAATATGTTAGTAATATCATAAATGATTAGTACAATTTAATAAACATTTCTGGAAAGAAAACATGTATTTCCCAGCAAACAAATATTCAAAACAAAGCTAGTATCCTGTATATATATATATATGCATATATGTATACACATATATATATATATCTGTGCTACCTGGATCAACAAAAAGATGAAGCTATCACTTATTCTATTTAGAATAATAAGTAAGAAAAACTTATTTAGTGAATCCTCCCCTAATAACAAAAATTAAGCTTCTAATCTTATACTTTTTATATTGTATATTATAAAATCCCTGTTTAATAATTCAATCACAATAGCTCTTCCATTTTCAATTTATATATGTATACATTGGAACAAATAATTAGGAGAAATGAATATCCTTTTATCAGACTCTTCTTATATTTCTATACTACAGGTTAGAAACATATTAAAGGTCCAATCTAACTATATCTGAGATAAATCTCAGTCTATATCTATTGCAATATACATATATCTACATTAATTACACTTAAATTGCTCTCATACTTTACCTGTTCCAACTGGATTCAACCCTTTCTGCAATTGAAGTGATATCAGTGGATGTAATGAGTTAAAAGGAGAGTGTGTGAGAATTTGTGAGACTATTATTGTAACGGGCACTGTAGAGCTTCCACAAGAGTAGCGAGGTTGAGATATTTTTGGACAGAAATATCTGCTTGATAGTTGCAAAATACTCGATAATTACAGACTTATTTTCCAAAACCAAGGAGTACAAAAGCAGAACTAATTTGCATCTAAGCTCAAATGGTTTTGAGACCAAACACCAACTTAGTGCACCTTCAGAAACACCAACCAATACAGAAGTCTGTAATACTTGAGTAGGAGTACCGAGACGGTTATCTGACAACAATGTTTGACAGTTGATGAATCGTACAGGCTGCAGGGCAGTCAACAAACTAACAGACTTAGCATTTTCTGTAGCGCACAAACGGGTAAGAGGTACCTTGCAATGATCAGAGGCAGCTGACACACATATGGGTATTCGGCTGGTACAGACCTGGGTATACTTGGCGGTTTGTGCGCAATGATCATATGCAGAAAATAAACAGTATTTCTCTACCACGGTTCGCACATATATACGTAGCAATGAATCATGAACCTTGGGCCTTAAACTGTACCCTAATGAGGCCACAAATGATACCCCAGAGCAAGATGGGAATGATCCCAGGTAGCGTGTGAAACCCCCAGCGGCAAACATATTGTTAATTCACCAATGCACAATACTGGCAACCGCTAATGGTAGAAGCAAGAGAATAGTCAGATACAAGCTGGGTCAAAATCAGGAGCAGGAATCGTAGACAGAAACGGGTCGGCAACTTAAACAGCAATGTGAATAAAGTAGAGATGCGGGAACTGAACTCCACGTCAGGGCGACGAGGCAACTCCTCGTGCCCTGCTTTAAACCCGGTGGCTCCTCATGACCACGCCAGGCTCCGCCTCCTCAGACACTAATCGGCCCTCAGGTTGTGCTGGTACCTGGCCAGCCAGCGGCACACCACCATGCCTGGACCCCCCAGGGAGCGGAGCACGGTCTGAGGATGTAACAATTATAGAAGAATTTTTAAGATGTTATGAGTTTCTTTGAGTCTCTCCTTGAGCTTGACTCGTTTCTGCATGTTCCTTGTTCATGGTATGAGTGAGTGAGAGCAAGAATAAGAATGCATGAGAAGAAGAAATGAAATCGATGAATGCCCCAATGCTCTCTGTGGTTAGACAGATATAGGGTGTTTGACATCACTTATCACGTGCTTCTAATTAGCATAACTATATGTTCCTATATTTTCAATGATACCTGCCAACTCATAATATAATACTTGAGGGCAATGTTGATTTAAAAATGACACTATTTAATTTTTATTTATTCGACATATGTTATAGGTCACATTCTTCTATTATCTAGACCTTGTACTAGACAAAGAACATTTCAATTTTCCTCAGACTTTTGTCTGTACATGTATAATCGGTGATCCTAAATTTAAAATTTACATTTACTCCCCTATTTCAAGATTTGTCTAAGCAATTTAATCTTCTCTGTTAAAATGTAAATTCTTCTACTTTTAAACTACAAAGTATTTCTAAGTATTTTACTTATTTATTATCATCATAGTTGCACACTAGAAGATATTAAAGCATCTATTCTTTGCTATTAATATACATATATTGAATACATAATATATATGTGAATTTATATACTTGTGCATAGATATGTTTTAAACCTTAAAAAAATATATATTTTATTCAAGGACTTCTTGATTAAACAGACAATTTTGCCCTTGCCATGTCTAGCACTTATCAACCACATATATCAAATGGAACAGCCTCTACGACGTCTTTATGTCTACACAATAATATTCATTTTAAAACACACACATAAATCTTTTATTCCTTTCTAATGATTTTAAACTCTTTATGAACTTTTCTTCTCAAAAGTAGGTGAAAGGTAATTAAAAAAAATGTTTTATAAGGAAGAATATGGATTAAAACGAATATACACAAAATGGCTACAGGCATCCATTTTGTTTTCCTATGAAAATACCCAACAATGCCCATGAAATTGCACCCTACGGGGAAATTCACTGTTCTGTGCAATTTCAAGATCAGAGTGGCTCTCTTAATAACCCCTTATGTCTATATTCTGATGCACTATTGCTAATATAAACATACATGTGTCCTCTTTGGAGGCCTTTTATATAAGTTTACAAATATTTTCTATATTCTTTTACACATTTTTATATTTATTGCATATATCACTTTATTCGCACTGCGTATGTACCATTTACTCATTTTAGATATGGGTGACCAATGTATACCATTCACTTTATAAGATTGATACTTCATTTGCCATGTGAACGTGCAGAATTTGCGCCATATTGAGTGTTTGTTTTTTGCATAATCTTTGACACAAGTTTATGTGTGTTTCTTTGTGCTTTTCCAGTGAGGCACCAAATTGTATTTTATCCACTTTTTTCTTTATCTGTTTATTTAAAAATTGTGGCATTAGAATATTGATCACCTACATGTATTTTTTGCTTTACTATACTTACTTTATCTTGGGGGCCCTTACTGACCCACTGGTCGGGGCCCCCCTTCCTTCAGCTTCCTATTTCAGTAAACTAATTAAAAATAAAACTTATGCCTCCTTTTCTGCTTATCTTATTTTACAGGGAGCAGGATAAATCACTGGTGGTACAGCAAGGGGATACAACGTGCTCCCTGGTTGGAGAGTATTTGGTCCGCACCACAACCTGGTGCAATCACTCCCTCAGTGATGAGTCAGAGTTCTTTTAACAGCCCCACACGCGATAGCCCACTTAGAATTTTCTTAATATCCCAGTGGGCCAGTCCTGGGTGGCATAGAGGCACCCTTACAACTGTGCCACTGGGCCCCTGAACATGTCATGGGCTGTCCCCCTGATGGCAGCTCTGACCACAGCCTTGCCTGAAGCAGGATGTAGTCACTAGTTTGAACTCCACTTGGAGATTTTGGAATGCTTTGTGGAGCAGCAAAAGGCAATCCATGCTATGTCTTTTGAGCATTGCAATGGCATCAGAAGCCTCTTAGGAATGCAGGGACATCTATTGATGAGGCAGGTAGTAGCAATCCTTAGGCCTTTTAGGGATATCACTGAGAATTTGAGCAAAGATACTACTAGTCCTGGCCAATTCCTCCTCTTGTTCATTCACCGTCAGAACAAGCTGGATTTCTTTCTCACTGACCATGATGCAGTTCATGAAGGCTATCTACTTCATGACGCTGCTGCACTTCTCAAGAGACTGAAGGAGGAACTGACCTGTTGTTATACAGAGTGGATGGAGAATTGCAGAATTTCCCTGAGTTGATGCTTGCTTCCATGTGTGACCCAAGGGTAAAGGGCAAGGTAGCACTCCATCAGCATTCGTTAACCTTTTGGAGAGATAAATAAATGAACAGGATGCGTGATGTGCAGGGAAGAGGGGGATGTTAGTGAAGGTAGAAGACCTGGAGGAGCCTGTTGTTGAGGTAACTATAGGTAGTACCAGCAGTAGCAGCACAGCTCCTTTCTCCAGAGCTGTTGCATTTTGGGCATAGGTATTGGACAGTTTGCTAAGCTTTGCTGAACAAGTCCAAAGACAGGTGAGTAGTGCGACAGAGATGGTCAAAATGTACCTTGGGCAACCACCTTTTCCCTATAGTGCTGATCCTTTGATATTCTGGTATGAGAAGAGGGATGTGTGACTGCCCTTTCCCTGGTAGCCCAGGAACTCTTCTCTTGTCCCCCAACTACACTGCAGAGCGAGAGTGTATTTTCCATTTCTGGGAACATACGTTTTCCTCAGCAATCCTTGTTCTTGCCACAGCTAATAGAACAGATGGCATTCCTAAAATTCAATCTTCCAAAGTTGGGTTATCTGCCTCTCAGCTTTGATTCAGGATGAATTTCCCAAAATTTCCAAGAGTAAAATAATCTTTAATTGGTTGATTTTCAGAGCATCACGGGTGTTTCGATGTTTCCCATTACGTTGCCAAACCAAGGGGTTAACCTGCCTATTCCTGCCTGCTGCCACTCTGCTTATGTCAAATCCACACAATTTCCCTAAATCAAGCTAAATCTGTGTGATTTGCAGAGCCTCTCGGGTGTTGCAAAGCTGCTTGTTAGGTTGCCAAATCAACAAACTATGTGCCTGCCTGTTCCAGTCTGCTGCCACTCTGTTTACATAAAATTTTCTTGTTCCCCAAAATTCCCTGGTTCTAATAAATTAATTTGTGTGATTTTCAAAACCTCTCGGGTGTTGCACAGTAGGCCGTTAGGTTAACAGATCAACTGACACAGTGGCAGCCTTTTCCTGCCTGCTGCCACTCCTCTTCGATCAAATCCTTCTCTTCCCAAAATTTCCACGGGTCAATCTAAATCTGTGTGATTGTCAGAGCCTTCTGGGTGTTGAAATGTTGCCATTAAGTGGCCAAATCAACAAATTCTGTGCCTGCCTGTTCCTGCCTGCTGCCACCCTGCTTACTCAAATCCTCTTTTTTCCCAAACGTTTCTTGGGTCAAACTAAATGTATGTGATTTGTTGTGCCTCTCGTGTTGCATTGTTGCCTGTTAGGTTCCCAGATCAAAAGACTGCATTCCTGCCTGTTCCTGCCTGATGTCACTCTGCTTAGGTCAACTCTCCCTCTTCCCAAAATTTCCCTGCATCAAACTAAATCTGTGATTTTCAGAGCCTCTCAGGTGTTGCTAGGTTACCTGTTAGGTTACCAAATCATCAGACTCTGTGCCTGTCTGTTCCTGCTCACTTCCAAATTTCCATCTGTGAACCCATATGTCTTTGATTTGCAGAGCCTCTCTTGTGTTGCAATGTTGCCCGTTAGGTGGCCAGATAGATAGACCCCATGCCTGCTGTCGCTCTGCTTGCAATCAAATCCTTTTCTTTGCAAAATTTCCCTCAGTCAAACAAAACATCTGTGATTTGCAGAGTCTTCTTGGGTGTTGTAAAGTTGCCCATTAACTAGCAAAATCAGCAGACTCTTTATTTGCCTGTTCCTGCCTGGTGCCACTTTGCTTTCATCACATCCTTTTGTTACCAAAATGTCCACTGCTCATATTAAATGTCTGTGATTTGCAGAGCCTTTTGGGTGTTACATTGTTGGCTGTTAGGTTGCCAAATCAACAGTCTTCTTGCCTTCCTGTTCCTGCCTGCAGCCACTCTGTTTACATCAAATTTTCTTCTTCGCCAAAATTCCCTGGTTCTAAGGAATTAATTTGTGTGATTTGTAAAACCTCTCAGTTGTTGCACAGTAGGCCGTTAGGTTAACAGATCAAGTGACACTGTGCCTGCCTGTTCCTGACTGCTGCCACTCTGTTTAGATCAAATCCTCCTCTTCCCAAAATTTACCGGGTGCTAATAAATAAGTTTGTGTAGTTTATAGGGCCTCTAAGGTGTTGCAAAATTGTCCATTTGGTTGCCAAATCAACAAACTTTCTTTACCTGTCTGTTCCTACCTGCTTCCAATCGGCCTACATCAAATCCACCTTGCACAAGATTTCCCTCTTTCAAACTAAATGTCTTTGACTAGCAGAGCCTTTCAGGTGTTGCCCGTTAGGTTGTGAGTTAGCCAGACTCTCAGGGTTATTCAAAGAGAGTCGACGTGACCACGATTTGTAACCGAACGCTGAATTTCAGTGACCAGTGCCATTTCGGGGCCATTCGACTATTCAGAGAGGAGGCAATTCGTCAAGTTGGGACGAAATTGCCTGCACATACGGTGCCTGTTTGTTGCCTGTTCGAGGGCAGTGAAATCCCCATAGAGAAGCAATGCTTCGTCTATTCAAAGAACACAAATCAGCAGTGAAAAGTTGTCGAAGTGCCCTGCTGTTCATTGGTTTCATGCGGCAGATTTATTCAGGTGAATCCCATAGGCTTCAATGTTAAAAATATTCCCGGTTTTAAACCAATATCTAATAAACCATTCATTATTTTATTCTGCAGTAAAAAGTCTCTTTATTTTTAGATATTTTTTTTAGGATCTTTTAGGCTTTTTAGGGATTTTTGTCAACATTTGTTTTCGTTTTATTTTTTAAATCGTTTTTTCTTTTTTCTGTAACAGCCCTTTTTATTATCTTTCATTGGATCTTATATGTGAATTTCAGACATTTTCATTCTGTAGCTTATTTGCAAACCGCGTTTCACTTTACAAACATTCAAGCGTACTGATTTTTTATTTGTTCACTCCATTCGTCTGCGGTGTCGGGTTTTTCCGGCAGCTGCTCTGCGCTGTGATTGGTGGCTGCTCGGGTTTCTACAGGGCGTGTTCGGCGGGGTTAATTCAGGTGTTTTTGCAGGTTTCGATGTGCCTTAGCTCTGGTTTTGCGGTGAGTTTTCGTCGGGTTTGCGACGGCTTTTCCCTGCACTACAACGGCCCTGTGGTGCTTGCTGAATACACCGCAGGGTCGCTGAAATGGGATCGCCAAATCGCACCCAATTGAAGAGAATGAAAAGTCACCGAACGTGCGGTGACTTTTCGATTCTCTTTGAATGTGTCTTCCTCTGCCTGTCTGTGTCTGCCTCTATTATTAATATTAGTATCCAACTTGATTCCCCAATAATTCATATACAAATTGTCATAAATTGTTTATATTATTTTAGTTGAGTTTTAATAAATGTAATTTTTTACTTTTCCCGCTGCTGTCCATTTTTTTCTTGGATATAAGAAATATTGGGATAAAGAACAACACGCGATATATAGAACCTGGACCCGTTTTAAAATCATGTGAGTGGGCTGTTCATATATATATTGTAGTTTATCTCAAATGTATACATATGTGCACTATTGGTCAACTGTCTCCATTATATTTTGAGGCAAAGAAGAGTTATTGAAGCATTATATTTTGGAGGTACTCGGCTGGGAAGGCAGCAAGGTGGACTGAAACAAGCATACCCACTCAGAGCCCAGCCTTGCTCAGAGCAATGTGAATGAGGTACACGCTCTTAAGAACGAGTCATATGTACTTGTAGGTTACACTATGATATATTGTAATATGTTTTATTTTTTCGGTACCCTAAGAACTAAGACATTCAAAATAACCAGAATATTGTAGAGATAAGTAAACATATTTTTCTGCTATCTGGTGTTTGTAAAATACACATGGGTTTATGCACATTAAGGGACATGTTTTGATAAGATAAGGGGGCACCACACCATTTTTTCTTCTGTTTCCAAATTATTTGTTAGGTTGCCAAATTAATGTATTTTGTGTCTGTCATTTTCCAGAGAGAACTTTGTATAATTAAGGCCACTGGGCCGAAACGTCACGTCTAGTGGGGTGGCTTTCCCCCTAAATAAATTTTCTCCTGCACTACCTCCAGCTTGAAGCCCTGCTTTTTCTTTCTCCCTTATGAATTGGGGACATCGTCGTCCTTCTTAAAGCAGAGCTCACGGAGGAATGTAAGGCACCACACTTCCACCCTGGTAGGTTGTGGCGCTTCCTGCTTAGTGCTTACTTGAAAAGGGAGTCACACCCCTGAGTCAGGGCTTCACCACTGAGTTTGTCTCCGTGTGCTCTGGAGGCTGTTCGTGTTGATCTGCCTTGCAGATCGCGCACACTGAGTCCTTGCCTTGACGTGGAGTTTCATTCCCGCATCGCTACTGTGCTGTATTGTTTTCTCTCGTTACTGACCCTGCTATTCTGAGGACCTCGATCTGTTGCTGACTCTCGATTCTCTCTCTATATCCCTGCCTGTTGTGTCTGCCGCCTGGTGCTGCTGGTGTTTGTTCGATCCTGCCACATACTGTATCACAGTACACAATGTATATCCATTGCTGTCCCGGTCTGTTATTATCGACGACTCTCTCTCTGTACCCCTGTCTGTTGTATCTGCCGCCTGGTGTTGTTGGTGTGTGCTTTCTATCCTGCCACATACTAGAGATGTGCATTAATTTTGGAAAAATTAGGAATTTGTAACGAAATTTGATAAATTCGTAGTTCGGAAGTACTTCCGAATAACGAATCGATACGATACGAATTTGAAACGAAACAAAATGGTATATAACAAATTTATTTCATTTTACACTGTGTCATCATCATAAAAGAAAATACATATAAACTATCGAATTTGAAATTAACTATCAAATTGATACCAACTATCAAATTGATCTTAACTTAAAATAGAAGTACTAGTAAGCAAAGGACTTTATGAAACAAATAAATTTTGTTTCACTGTTTAATTTGACTCAAATACTAAATCTGTGACGCAGGTTAAAATTTAACCGTAGCTTTTCTTTTAAGAGCAAAATTTGATTAATTGGGGTTTTATTTAGTGATTCAAAATTCGAATTGATATCAACTATCGAATTGATATATGAAATTCGAATTGATACGAAATCGATACGAAAAACAAAACGAAAGGAAATACGAAACGAAATTTGTTCCGAAATTCCGAAAAAAAAATATTTAAAAAAGTAACGAAACAAAACTAAAAACAAATTTTTCAGCCATGCACATCCCTACAAGATATTGCAGCGCAGTACACAGCATATATACTTCGGTCTCTTGCGTTAATTGCTTGGTGCAATCTCCCTAGCCTTTTTGGCTGCTAGAGGTATAGGGTTAGTGGTCTAGACCATCCTAGGGATCGGAGGTTTAGAGGTCTATTGACAGGCATCCGTTCAGGTCTGTCCTGGGGAACATCACAGCCACCTTGAATTGTCAGGAAACTGTTTTAAAACTATTGACTTTTTTTTATAATTTTTATAATTGCAACACTATGCCGACTTTGTAAATCTCTCACACATTTCTAATCAGACTTTTTAAAGATAAACACAATAAATATCTATTTATTTGTACATTTAAATACATAATTTTGTTTCTTTAGTTTATATTAAAACTTTTATTTTTAATATATTTTGAGCAAACACAAAAAAGGGAAAATCATTTTTTACAGCAAATGATTTTAGAAATTTATTTTTATTATTTTTGTGCTATATTGTGTGTAGATGCCTTGTACGTTTGGACTGTCCCAGATTTTTCTCTGTAACTTTCATATTAAAGTAACCTGATGCATGATGGGTATTTCTGGTGTTTACTAGGGATGAGCATTCGGTTCGGATCTGTTTGTAGTTCGAATCGAACATCGGCTGTTCGAAAGTTTGCGAACTTCGACCTTTTTTGGGACGTTCGCCAAAAGTTCGAAAAAAAAATAAAAGATTGAAAAAAGTATAAAAAATGCTTAAAAAATCCTAAAAAATCTAGAAATAAAGAGACTCTTTACTGCAGAATATTATAAGCAACGGTTTATTAGATGTTGAATTAAAATGGGAATATTTTTAACATTGAAGTCTATGGGATAAAACATTCTTGTTACTAAAACATCAGGCAGACAAGGCACTCTAATCAGGCACTGTAGAGAGCAGCCTGCCGGGGCCTCCCAAGGATCCCCTTGAGGAGCATGCGGCCGCCGGATGACAGAGCTGCGACTGTGCGGGCTAGCCGCCCGGGTGCATGTTGCAGAGACCCCCCACAACCAGGATCCAGGGAGCCCCCACTGACCACCAGGCTAAGGTTAGGCAACAAATTTCTAAAAAAAATAAAATCCGAGGACCTTTTTAAATGTCCCCGGGAACATAAAATAAAACTTTTTTTTCTTTCTAATACTCACCTGATTCCTGGATCCACCAACAAGCTCAGCCTTATGTCTCCCACGCTGTTAGACGCTGCATACACCGGCGCACTGCGTGCAGCTTCTGAGAGGATACGCTATTAGTGTAGAGGGAGCGAAGCAAAATGCGCAGCCGGCTTCCCCGCTACACTAATAGCGTATCTTCTCAGAAGCTGCACGCTGGTTAAAGCTAGCGTCAGACTGTAGAGGTGCTGCCTGGCAGTGTGAGGATTCATATGCTGCATTAATTATTCTTCTTACAAATTTGGTTACTTAACCCGTTTGTGCTTGGATTGTAATATTGTGACATCCAGGGCCCCTGGTGGCAATCGGGGAGGGCCCCGGACACATTGTGCCACCAGCTGGGTGAATGCCAGGAGCTCCGGCGGCACCCAGGCGCAGCTGTGAGTGATCGGGGGCAGGGCGCGGTGTGATGACGCAGAGCCGCCGGGGCCTTTAAATCAGGAGCGCGCGCTGTACACCTTGCCTTGCTATTTCAAGACTGAGACACACTGAGCGCGAAGCAAGACGCGCGAAGCGTGTACAGATTTTTCCACCTCCCTCGCTCAGGCCACAGCAGGATGCGGCGCTGAGCGAAGGGATTTGAAAAAATCCAACTTCCCCTCGGCGGAGCGGCACAGAGGGGAGGGGCAGGATCTGCAGCGCCTGCACTGTGTACTGTAAATCCCTCCCACCGGAACTTTTCCGCACTGGTCCCGTCTGTTCTTCACCTCAGTCCAGCAGCATGGGGAGAGGAGAGCCTCCCCGCAGCCAGACCTGGCCCAGGTGCCGACGGGACCAAATGTTGAATCTCTTACCTTCCCCTATAAATTTACTAAAAATATACACACAAAAAAAACAAACCACTGCCTGAGAGCCCGCACAGCCCACATGATGCCACCCCCCTCTATCTGGCTGAATGTATTTAATTATATATATTAGATACATTCAGCCAGGTAGAGGGGTGGCATGTGGGCTGCACGTGGTCTCAGGCAGTGGTTTGTTCTTTTTGTGTGTATATTTTTAGCAAATTTATAGGGGAAGGTAAGGGCAGGTATGATATATATATATATAGATAAGATATATATCTATATTCTTATAAATATATATATCCAGACTTGTATTACACACACATTTTGGCAACTAATTGCCCCCCCACCCCCATTTGGCTGATCCCACCAGAAGAAATGTTGAACCCGATAGAGCAGAGAATAATATCTATATTCCCTGCTCTGTCAGGTTCAACATTTTTTCTGGAGGGATCAGCCAAATGAGGGGGGCGCATTTAGTTGAGATCGTCCACATGCCACCCCCCTATGTGTGTATGTGTATATATGGTCTGAGGTCTGTAGGTGGGTGTATATATATATATCTGCGTGTTGATATATACTTATATATAGGTCTGCGTGTTGATATAAATGTATATGTCTGTGTGTGGTATCAATGCATCCCTACTCTATACACAGCGCTCCGTGTCCCTATAATATATATTATCAGGGGTTACCTTTTTTTATATTTTTATACTATTCCTATTAAATTAACAGTAATTTTTGATGTATTTTATTCAGTAGAAACTTTTTTTGCCTATATAACATGTGCTTTGTGAAAATAAAACGGTTCTGTGTGTACATTTTAATTTAGTTAGTAAATTCCTGTCCAGTGCGGTGAGAACCAAACTTAATGCAGTGTAGACACGCTGCGAGGTGGAGCGGAGTGAAGTCAAGCCTGCAAAATGTTTGCTTCTCTTCACTTCACTACGCTGTGCATCGCTACACGCTCAGTGTGTCTCAGCCTTTATTCCCTCATCGCTAGCTTACTGAATCAGTTTGTATACTTGTTACTGACCCTGCTTGTTCTGAGGACCCGATCTGTTGCCGACTTTGCCTGCCATTTGACTATTCTCTCTGTGTATTCCCTGCCTGTTCTGTTTGCATCCTGTTGCTACTGGTGTGCGCCAATTCTCACCATATACAGTAGCGCAGTACAAGTGCCTAAACATTGCTGACCCGTTTTTTTTGTTCTAGCTGCTGATATAACTGAATAGGTCGGGGATCTCTTCTGCATTACCAAAACCTCCACCACTGCACTCTTCCACAATACCTCAGAGGGGTTACGGTGTGAAGGCACTTGCTGCCACAAAAGACAAAATATTTGGGAGCACTGACGCGTGTACCAGATTCATATCATTTTAATATTTGACCGCTGGATCCACCACTGGACTCTTCCACAATACCACAGAGGGGTTACGGTGTGACAGCACTGTTGCCGACACTAAAGGCCCAATTTCAAAGCACCTTTTGTTACTTTCATCCAAAGCCTGCATAAGTTTCACAATAATTTAGCCAAAAAAATCAATAACTTGTTCTGCATGCCCTAAAACGTCTCCTCTTTTCATACAGGCTGCAGCCCCAAGCAGTTGTTTATGAATAGAATAAAGGAAAACCATTTACCGTCATTTGAAATGTCTTTTTTTTGTTTTTAAATGTTTCTATACATCCTACAAATCCGCCACTTCACGGGCAGGTTATGGGGACCTCCTAGGCACGATATTTGAAGGAATTTTTTGTTTTCATGGAAAACTCATTTTTTCTTTTTTCTTTTTTTTTTAACTTTTTGTCCTTGTTTCCTGTCCCCCAGGGCGCTACCCGGACCCCCATACACCTTTTATGGCAAATATATAGCATATATGCCCTCTTGGAAGGCACTCTAAAAATCTAACGTTCGGGTCCCCTTGACTTACATTGAGTTCGGATCATGTTAGAGTTCGAACTTGAACTTATGAAATTGTTCGAAGTCGAACCAAACACGGGGGCGTTCGGCTCATCACTAGTGATCACTAGATCCCAAATTTTCACCTACATCAACGTCTGATACCAAACCTCCATTTGTGAGTATTAAATCCAATATGGTCTCTTTGCGGGTCGGCTCCTGAACTACTTGTGTTAGAGATAATCCCAGTAGGGAGTTTAGAATATTTGTACTCCTGGTGCACCCAGCTATTTTGGTTTTCCAGTTCACATCAGGAAGATTAAAGTCCCCCATGATAATAACTTCCCCCTTCATTGCCATTTTGGCTATTTCCTCAAACAGCAGATTATCTAGCTCTTCTACTTGTCCAGGGGGTCTATAGATCACACCTACACGAGCTACTGTATGATTACCAAATGTTAGCGTAACCCAAACTAACTCTATGTTCACCTCTCTCACTTTTATTTGGTTCGTTTTTATGTTGTTTTTCACATACAGGGCCACTCCTCCTCCTTTCCTACCTTCTGTCTTTTCTATATAAAGAGTACCCCGGTATTGTTATGTCCCAGTTATTTTTCTCACTGAACCATGTCTCAGTAACTGCCACTAAATCTACTTTTCAGCTGCCATCATTGCCTCCAGTTCATTGATTTTATTGACTAAACTGCGAGCATTTATAGACATGACTCTGAGCTTGTAATTTTTTATCCCGCATGTTGCTTGCACCCTCAGATTTCGTTTTGGGGGACAATCGGGCAGATTGTTTTTTTACCCTTTTGTCCCCCCCTCCTAGTTTAAATATTCCTTTGTGAAATCTTTGAACTTCTCACTGAGAACATATGTTCCCCTATGAGTAAGATGCAAACAATCCTTTTTATACAGTTCCTTTCTGCTCCAATTAGAGCTATCATGGGACACAAAGCCAAATCCTTGCTCCCGATATCATTCCCGAAGCCACAAATTAAATTCCCTAGTGCGCATCTGCTTATCTTGAATGTTATGCACAAGCAGAACTTCAGAGGATGACACAGTGGACGCATTCTGCTGTATTTCACCTCCAAGAACACAAAAATCTTCCTTAACCCCTTAGTGACCGGGCGGTTTTACACAAATCCGTCCTTTAGTGACCGCTGCTGTTTTTACGTTTCTGCGCTGTTAGTGTTTAGGTCAAATTTTCCTCTTACTCGTTTATTCAACCCACACATTTTATACACCGTTTTTCCCGCCATTAAATGGAGTTTCTAAAAATAACATTATTTCCATCATATCGAATAATTTACGATAAAAAAAATATGAAATATGATGAAAACATGGTAAAAAAACACACTTTTTCGTAATTTAATCCCCAAAATCTACAACCACCAAAAAAGACCCCAGCTAAATAGTTTCAAAATTTTGTTCCGAGAATATAAATACCCAATTTTGACATGTTTTTGCTCTTTAACCCCTTTTTAACCCTCACTGTTGAGCCAGTTCACCTATGTGCGCTAAGCTCATTCTGACCATTTTTTGCTAATTATTTTTAGACGACAGCCTAGGTACTAATTAACTAAACCCCCCAGACAAAAGATTTAGAAAAAAATATTTTGTTTTTATTATATTTTTATTTATTTATTTATTAAAGATTTGTTTTTACACCAAACCTGGTCATGTTTGGTATCATTGGAAAGGCCATGATCAGGCCTTTCCAATGATATCAAATATGACCCTCTTACTTCCACAGATAGGGAGATCCTTGGGATCCCTTTATCTCCCGATCTCCACATGGCAGCTAGGGGTTAACTGGCCCACTGACATACTCACACATATCGTGAGGATGTCAGTGGGTGGGGGGTGACCTGGAGGCTTGGCTGACATCCACGAGGTCAGCCCCCTCCAGATTTGAATCGCAATTCAGTGCAAATTTGCACCGAATCGCGATCTGGCAGCGAAACTGTTAATGCAGTACACTGCTGAAAAGCGGTGCATCTTGCATCTCTCTATCATCAATTGTCCATTGATTTTAATTGGGGTGCCTGCTGATGACGTCACCACGCAGCGTGGTGACGTCATTGAGCTTGTTGGCCAATGCAAATCACGAGGGCAAGCTTCCTCCCTGCCAGATCTGCGAGGGATCCAGTGAGGGAGGTAAGTATCGGGCGGGAGGGGGGTTAGGCGCTGCTGACGTACTATGTACGTCCACGGGTCTAAGGGAGACCCGTGGGCAGGACGTACATAGTACGTCAGCGGTCCTTAAGGGGTTAATCTCAGAAACCTCATTGCTAGCCAAGTCATTTGTCCCTAGATGGACTAGAACGTCCACTTCCCCTTCCTGCTTTGCTTGTTTGACAATATTGAGAATACGTCTCTTGAAACAAGTAACCATAAACCGAATCATAAAAACAAGCAGAAATTGTAACAGTAACCCTAACCTTAATTAAATAACTAGAAGAAACTGTAACCTTATTCCTAAGTAAAAAATAAGAAACTGTGTCATGGTTGGGTGGCAGGTACGAGCCCAATAATGCAAAACCAGGGAGGAAGTTCAAAAGCGTGGTGTCCAGGGGAGAATCTGATTCCATAGTCAATATACAAGCCAATAGGTCAGGGCAGGCAGCAATCTTAGGAAGGTCAATGGGCAAGTGCAATTGGTTAGTGGTAAGGAGAAAGGTCAAGTAGTATCAAGTCAAGGAGACAACTGAGCACCCTATACCTGGTGAGCCAGGTTTATATAGGGAATTCTGGCACACCCCCAGGGAAACACCTTGAATTCCGGGCCTGCCTCTTATGGTCAAGAGGCTTTCCCAAGCATCACTCCCCTCCTTCACTGTGCAGAGGCCACACCCCCACTAGAAGACACGAGGACGCAGCCTTTCCCAGATCCCCAGCAGTTGGGCACGCCTCCCATCATGGACTGGATGAGAGGCCGCCGCCCCACACACCGGCCGAGCAGACTGAGAACCACCCACACGTGCCAGAAGAGAGGAGCCAGGCACTACCGGGCCCTGCAGGGATGGGTTCGTATGAGCAACTGGGACACGAGGAGGACCTCCTGCCATGCAGACACCCACTGGGAGTGCCATCAGACGATGGCCACGTGGCAGCCCGTCGTGGATGATGACAGGGGCACCCCACATGGTGGTGAGCCATGACAAAAAGTAACCCTAAACCCAATCATAAAATAAGTGGAAATTGTACCAGTAACCCTAAGAGGATGTAACGTTGGGGGCTTCCAGCTTCTCCAGTGTGCTTGAAGGCAGCATGTCTGATGCTGCTCGCTGACAAACACCCGGTTTAAATAGAGACAGGCAGGGAGGTGGCTGCATGAGGCGCGGCCTGAGAGGGGGGCGCAGTCTGGTGAAGGTCTTTAAAAACCCACAGTTCCTTCTAAGCAGTTCCAGATCGTGGTTATCCATACCTGAGCTCTTTGTACCTGAATTCTCTCGTGATTTAACCTGTTATTGACCTCTGCTTGTTTACTGACTATTCCTGGTTTCGTATTACGACATTGTCTTTGATTAACCCTTTCTGTCTAGCTAGTATACCTGGCCAAGTCTAAGGACCAGACAGTTAGGGATTCTTCTACGGCTACCCTGTTGGTAGTTTTTGGGCTCTGTGGAGTGTTGGGCTTTAAGGACTGCGTGGTGGGATCCGGGATCCGTGACAGAGGAACCCTAGCCCGATGCAAAGTTACAGTAACTTTGATTCTGAACATTCAATGCTTAAAGGATATCGAAATATCAACAAGGAAATACTTGAACCTCGATGTGTGGTTTTGTCCATAGAATGGAGTGAATGGGTCAGTTACCGATTCACATCATTGTTTTGGGTGGGATATATTCAAAGGACATCACCAGGGGGTATAATAGAAGTCTTTAAGCTCCCTGTTTTATCTCATTCAGCTGCTATCTCTTATCTCAGTTAGCCTGGAGAACAATAGCCTTCTGCCACCTTATCTAAACTTTCCCTCCTTCACCTCATTAACTGTTAATTAATGCAGATTAGATAAACAAGAGTCACAAAGCAAAGCTTCTGGAACATGTTGCATCATGGGAAAAATACACAAATGTACACAAGAGATAGAAACCTTACTTTATTTTTTCCTTTTTACATGCAATTACTTTAAACAAAAAAAACAGCAGCATGTGATTTATAACGTATTTTAAAATGTGTTTTATAATGTGGATTAAGCACAATATAACATTATCAACTTTATTAAATGTATCAGGTCGTGCAGATTGATCAAGATAAAATGAATGAAACTAATATGAGTTTAGTCTCCTATAAATAAACTTATAGGAACATTTGTTGATTTAATAAAAGGCTGCAATGTATTTCTAGATGAAACTTTTCTTTAGTCATTCTATAATAAAACTGCAACTCTTCCTGCGTAATTAATAACCAAGCGACAGAATCTCTAGTGAACATGTGTATGGACAGGAAAAAATAGCAATCGCATGAGACACGAAAGGGCGAGAGCAAACACCAACTGGAAAAAGCACACTACATGTTTTCTGAAGTTTGTTAAGGAAAACCCACTGGGAATTTATCGTCCTTTTCCACAGACACTAAAATAAAAATCACATTAATTCACAGCAAATGATCAAGAAGCTTTAAAGAAATAATTTATTAAAACGACAAGACAGAGGATTTTTTGTTTCATTACAATTATTGTAAAACATTTATCAAGCTATTTTTTCCGCATTCACAAATCTCTTTCTGCTTGCGATTTCCTATCAATGTACCTATGATTTCAATGGTCATGTAAACACTAGGGATGAGCCGAATGCCCCCTTGTTCGGTTCGACTTCGAACTCGAACAATTTCAAAAGTTCGAGTTCGAACTCGAACATGATCCGAACTCAATGTAAGTCAATGGGACCTGAACGTTCAATTTTTAGAGTGCCCTCTAAGAGGGCATATATGCTAGATATTTGCCATAAAAGGTGTATGGGGTCCGGGTAGTGCCGTGGGGGACAGGAAACAAGAACAAAAAGCTTAAAAAAAAGTTTTTAAAAGAACAGTGAGTCTTCCATGAAATAAAGGTTAAGAATAAAAATAAAAAATTCCTTCAAATATCGTGCCTAGGAGGTCCCCATAACCTGCCCGTGAAGTGGCGGATTTGTAAGATGTATAGAAACATTTAAAAACAAAAAAATTACATTTCAAATAACGGTAAATGGTTTGTTTTCCTTTAATCTATTCATAAACAACTGCTTGGGGCGGCAGCCTGTATGAAAAGAGGAGACGTTTTAGGACACACAGCACAAGTTTAGTGATTTTCTTTGGCTAAATTATGGTGAAACTTATGCAGGCTTTGGATGAAAGTAACAATAGATGCTTTAAAATGGGCCTTTAGTGTCGGCAACAGTGCCGTCACACCGTAACCCCTCTGTGGTATTGTGGAAGAGTGCAGTGGTGGACCCTACGGTCAAATTTTAAAATGATATGAATCTGGTACAGGCGTCAGTGCTCCCAAATATTTTGCCTTTGGTGGCAGCAAGTGCCTTCACACCGTAACCCCTCTGAGGTATTGTGGAAGAGTGCAGTGGTGGAGGTTTTGGTAATGCAGAAGAGATCCCCGATATATTCAGTTACATCAGCAGACATAACAAAACCGGGTCAGCAATGTTTAGGCACTTGTACTGCGCTACTGTATATGCCTTGGAGTTACATTTGACTCTGCTCTTTCCTTCATCCCCCACATCAAGTCTCTTTCCTCCTCCTGCCGATACCAACTGCGTAATATTTCCAGAATTCGGCCATTTCTTACCGCTGTCACCACAAAACAACTCATACACGCCCTGGTAATCTCCCGACTCGACTATTGCAATAATCTCTTATCTGGCCTCCCTCTGTCCCGCCTCTCCCCCCTACAATCCATCCTGAACGCCTCCGCCAGGCTAATTCACCTCACCCGCCGCTCTGTCTCTGCCGCTCCCCTCTGCGAGTCCCTTCACTGGCTCCCCATCCACTGCAGAATTAAGTTCAAAATCCTTATCCTTACCTACAAAACCCTCACTAACTCAGCGCCCCACTACCTGTCCTCACTAATCACCAAATACACCCCAGCCCGCTCCCTAAGGTCAAACAGTGACCTGCGCCTAGCTTCTCCCCGCATCACCTCTTCCCATGATAGACTGCAGGATTTCTCACGTGCAGCCCCCACTCTCTGGAACGCTCTCCCTCGTACTGTCAGACTTTCCCCTAACTTCTCTTCCTTCAAATGCTCCCTTAAAACGTTCCTATTTAGGGAAGCCTACCACCCAACTCACTGACGCAACCATCAATCACTCTCACCTTACAGTCCTCTCCTCCTGTTTCCAACCCCAACCCTCCCAGATTGTGAGTTCCTACGGGAATAGGGCCCTCATCTCCTCCTGTACTGTTTGTCAAATGTTGTTCAATGTATTGTAACCCTGTCTATACTGTGCTTATTGTACAGCGCTGCGGAATATGCTGGCGCTTTATAAATAAAGAATAATAATAATAATGGTGAGAAATGGCGCACACCAGTAGCAGCAGGAAGCATAGAAAAAAATAGAACATGCAGTACAATACAACCTTATAGATGGCCAAATAAGTTTGTTGATACAGGATCTTCAAGAAAGTGCAAGGCCTCTAGAATCAGAGCATACACAAGAACATAGCGTAATACTGCCAAAAATTTAATAAAGCATAAAACCACAAAAAAGGAAGCCACTCACAAAATTAGTGGCACACAATGGATAAAAAGTGTGCAACAGCGCATATTTAAACAATTCGTTCGGATAGTCACCACAGCCGGAAAGACATCGTCCTTAAAGCGTAGTTTTCTGCAGGAGAGCCTGGCCAGGATACCACTCCGTGCTGAGAAGTCCAAATCGCAGGTGGAGCCACAGTCCTTCAGAACGACCAATTGGGGAACCGAAGACCTGGAGACATCCGAAATGAATGATGGACGATCCGACTCGCGGACGAATAATGGACGATCCGGCGGGCGAACGAACGAAAAATAGCAGAAACGAGCAAGTCAGTTCGACGCGTTTCGTCCTCTGACTTATTCATGAACTGACTTGTCCGTCCGAATCTTCTCTCTTTTAAAGTCCACATTTCTTTAATCAGCAATCTAAAATACATTCATGTGTGGATACCGGAAATAAAAGTTCCGAAATTCCCCCGAACGAGCGCATCGGAAATGCGTCCGAACGGGCGCATCGGAAGTGACGCCTTTTAGCATCAGAATCCATTAAGGCTAAGGGCATAATAGACCCAAACCCTATG
Organism: Leptobrachium leishanense; assembly: GCA_009667805.1. NCBI lineage: Eukaryota > Metazoa > Chordata > Amphibia > Anura > Megophryidae > Leptobrachium > Leptobrachium leishanense. The sequence goes on from CM019064.1 coordinate 450,589,844, forward strand.
GAATGTATGGGCAACATACGAACAACAGAATAAAACGAAAATAAAGCATAACATTGTTAACATAAATCCAGAAATGACAATAGAGGAACCTATGGAGACAAAAAACAAAGAACAAAAATGTGCATGTATACTGATAACGTATAACATAACCATAATTGGTCAAATGCATATACTGGTGAAATTATTTGATAGAAAAATAGATTGAAAAATAGAAAAATAGAAACCAAGGACCTATATAGTACTCCAAAAAAGCACCAAAAAGGGAGGGAAGGACTAAGAATACAGAAAACCCCCTATGGAAAAACTAGCTAGATCCAAAGAAATATATATATATAATATATATATATAAGATCACATGACTAAAGCCATCATATAAAGGATTGAAGCTCCAAATCAACATTAAGACCTGGCGGTTTCAAAGTGTCCATATAAAATATCCACTTAGTTTCCGCTAAAGAAAGAGCTTTAGCAACATCACCACCCCTCCAGTTGTGTTTAACTTTTTCAATGCCCAACCAAACAAAGGTGGAAAAATTGAAGCTTGGGCACTTACAACAATGCCTAGGTACACTGTGTTTATCACTATGTTTTCTGATGGTATAAAAATGCTCATAGATACGTTCTTTTAGTTTTCTTTTTGTTTTCCCAATGTATTGGGCCCCACAACCACATTGGAGTAAATAAACTAAATTGGTGGTATTGCAATTAATGAATTCTTTAATATGGTATTCCTTTCCTGTTTTCGTACTTTTGAATGAAACCACTTTTGTTTTGAGCTCGCTACACATAGAGCAAGCACTACACTTAAAAAAACCTTTAGGTTTATCAGACAGGAAGTGGATTTTGTTATCCATATTTTCGATTTTATTTTGATTAGGACGTAAAGCACTTGGGGCCAATGTATTTTTAACTGTATTGGCTCTTCTATAGATGACACGAGGAAAGGCCGGCAGATGTTTAGACAAAGTTGGGTCATTTTTAAGGATAGGCCAACATTTGGAAAGAGCTAGTTCTATGTCTTTACTTCTACCATTAAATTTAGTAAAGAAAGCAAGGTCCCACTTAGTGGGATCTTTTAACCTTCCCGAATTCCTTTGGAAGAAAGTTGATCTATCCAGATCCACGATATCTTTGAAACTCTTATCCACTAAAGGTTTAGGGTATTGTTTTAGAAGAAATTTTTCTGAAAGCTCTCTACTTTGAGTAATGAAATCTTGCATTTCCGTACAGTTACGTCGAATTCGTCCGAACTGATTTTTAGGTATATTTTGAAGCCACTTTTTATGGTGGCAGCTATTATAATTTATATAGGAATTCTTGTCGGTAGGTTTAAAGAAAGTTCTAGTACAGAATTTTCTATCTTTGATAAAAATATTCAAATCCAGAAAATTGAGAGTCTCATTACCCACCTCCATAGTAAATTTGAGGTCAAAAATATTGGTATTTACGAATTCAAAAAACCCCTTAAGGTCATCCCTATTGCCATCCCAAATCAAAAGAACGTCATCAATATAACGTCGCCAGAGTGCCAAGTTTGCCCCGTATGGATTGTTGTTCCAAATGGCCTGCTGCTCCCAATGGGCAACAAAGATGTTAGCATATCCCGGGGCAAACTTGGCACCCATGGCTGTTCCTGTCTTCTGTAGATAAAATTTATCCTGAAAACCAAAAAAATTATGAGTGAGACAAAAACGTATAGCCTCACCCAAAAACACCCTCTGTTCACTTTCAATGGTATGATCCTCCTCTATTCTTTTGTCTATGGCCAACAGACCTTTCTCGTATTGTATAACTGTGTATAGAGAGGTTACATCCATACTAACTAAGATATAAGTCTCTTTCCACTCTAAATCTTGAAGGATTTCCATAAGGTGTCCTGAGTCTTTGATATAGGATGGAGCTAGTGGAACATATTTTTGTAGAAAACTGTCAATATATTCTGATAGATTGGCTGTCAAAGACCCAATACCACTAATTATAGGGCGACCCGGGGGAGATGTTACAGATTTATGGAGCAGCAGGAAGCAAACAGAACAGGCAGGGAATACACAGAGAGAATAGTCAAATGGCAGGCAAAGTCGGCAACAGATCGGGTCCTCAGAACAAGCAGGGTCAGTAACCAGGGCCGGCGCTGCTGCTAGGTCAGCTAGGCGGGTGCCTAGAGCGCAGTGCCCGCCTAGGGTGCAGCTGGCCCAACCATTTAAAAAAATAAATATATTGGCCGCTGGGCAGCCTGGGGCAGCCGCGTGCTGCAGCCAGCCCCAATATGTGCCTGCGTCGCCGCCGGCGTCAAGGAGACGGAGGCAAGGACTTGGTGCTTCCAGCTTCCTGCACCAAGCCACGCCTCCGTCTCCTTGACGCCGGCGGCGATGCCAGCACGCACTGAGACTGGATACGAGGAGGCGGAGCAGCAAGTACCCATGTGTGAGCTGGGGAGCCTGGGGCAGATACCCTGGGGGCCTTCCAACGAGCGCACGCGCGGAAACTTTCCCGGCGTCGCCCAGGAAGGTAAGTATAAACACAGTGAGGAGAGCAGCTGCAGGGCCTGTCCGAATGCCGATAGAGCATTCGGACGGGCACCTGGCACTCTCCACTCATACTTACCTTCCTGAGCGACGCTGGGAAAGTTTCCGCTCGTGCGCTCGTTGGAAGGCGTTGCAGTGCAACTTCTGGGTCATTGGTGTCTTCTGGGTCATTGGTGTCTCGCCAGGCTTTAAGGTAGATATTCTTGGACTTTGTCAATAAAGACAGGAATAAATGTAAATATACGCCAATTTGGTATAGTAGATGCAACGACATTATGTATCTACTTCTATCGCTATCCCTCAATGTTTTTATCATTGTAACAACGAGTCTCTCGTGAATTGGACGGGTTGCGCCTGTTTGTTTACATTATTATGACAACTTTACGACGATTGGACACCCAGGGTCATGTGGACGAGAAGTTAGAACTCTGTCCCCTTATTGGTTGTCCTTGTGATCACGAGTTATGGGCGGTAACAATTAGACTTAATGAGCGGCATCCCTGGGCTACGCGACGGTATACTTTGCATTCCACAAAATTATTCAATTAATTGATCTTCTGTGCATCTATTTAAACTCAACCCTCGGTCACAGTCATTCCAGCTCAGGACTAAGCCCAGTAGGGCGAAACGCGTCGAGCTATGACTCTGTGGTATTTTAACTGGTGTTAGTCTCCATACTGAGTTCCACCACGGGCATTTCTATGGTCATATGCATTGCTTTGCATTTCATTTTTCATTAGCTAGCGGGTGTGTAGGCGGCTTGAACCGCCGAGGTAACAGAGAGGCTTTTACTATTATCCTCTTATTACTGGTTTACTCCACCATGCTGCCTTTTTGATATATATGACCTTTGCTACTGTCACTGTAAATGTATTAAGTGGTGGTCTCATCCATTTTTGTTTCAATTTTTAAATTTTTTGTTTTGTGTGCCTTGTTCTAAATTAAAGTATTGTTATTTGAGCACTCCTTTTGCACTTTCCGTGCAATCAGTATTTTCTAATTTGTTTGGGGTTATGCCCCGGTGAGTGCTTCATTGCCCTCTTTCGTTTGTTTAGTTTAATATTTTTGTTTTAGTAACAAGAATGTTTTATCCCATAGGCTTCAATGTTAAAAATATTCCCGTTTTAATTCAATATCTAATAAACTGTTGCTTATAATATTCTGCAGTAAAGAGTCTCTTTATTTCTAGATTTTTTTAGGATTTTTTAAGCATTTTTTATACTTTTTTTAAAAAAAAAATTCAAACTTTTGGCGAACGTCCCAAAAAAGTTCGAAGTTCGCGAACTTTCGAACAGCAAATGTTTGATTCGAACTCCGAACAGATCTGAACCGAACGCTCATCCATAGTGATCACCAGTCAGTGTGGTTTATTATAAGAACAGGGATGGAGTCGCACCACACAAAAACAATATTTTTAGACTTTAAAAAAAAAACGATTTTTATAAAATGAGATTTTGTGTGAATGAGTCTTATCAGACTGGAGGAGTGTAAAGGGAGTCCAGGAGAAATGGGATTATTTAAAAGAAGCATTATTGAAGGCCACAGGCAATTGCATTTGGCTTGTTAGCAAAAACAAAAAAGGGAAGAAACCACTGTGGTACTCTGCAGAAGTGGCCAAAATAGTGAAGAACAAGAAGATAGCATTCAATAATTATAAAAAAACTCAGCGTGAAGAAGATAGGCAAACCTATAAGATTAGGCAGAAAGAGGCAAAGCAATTCATAAGAGCTTCCAAAGCACACGCAGAAGAGAAAATAGCTCAGTCAGTAAAAATTGGGGATAAAACATTTTTTAAATACATAAACGAGAAAAGAAAAGTAAGACAAGGATTAGTTAGATTAAAAACAAAGGAAGGAAGGTATGTAGCAGAGGATAAAAGTCTCGCTGACTGCGTCAATTAATATTTTTGTTCAGTCTTTGCAGGAGAAAGGGACCTTAGTTAGGAGGAAACACTAAAGAGACATTTACATATGAGTTTACAGAAAGAGGAGGTTCTACAGCAGCTGTCTAAAGTAAAGACAAATAAGTCAATGGGGCCTGATGGGATCCACCCTAAATTATTAAAAGAGCTCAGTGGCGTAATAGCAAAACCATTAACAGATTTATTTAACCAATCCTTGTTAACGGGAGTCGTCCCAGAAGACTGGAAATTAGCAAATGTTGTGCCCATTTACAAGAAGGGTAGTAGGGAGGAATCGGGAAACTATAGGCCAGTTAGTCTTACGTCAGTAGTGGGGAAATTAATGGAAACCATGTTAAAGGAAAGGATTGTTGAACATGTAACTACACATAGATTACAAGATCAGAAACAGCATGGGTTTACCTCAGGGAGATCATGCCAAACTAATCTTATTGATTTTTTTGATTGGGTAAAAAAAATAATAGACACAGGTGGTGCAGTAGACATTGCTTATTTAGATTTCAGTAAGGCTTCTGATACTGTTCCACATAGAAGGCTTATCAATAAATTGCAATCTTTGATCTTGGATTCCAATATTGTTGAATGGATTAGGCAGTGGCTGAGTGACAGGCAACAGAGGGTTGTGGTAAATGGAGTTTATTCGGCGCAAGGTCTTGTTACCAGTGGGGTACCTCAGGGCTCAGTACTTGGACCCATTCTCTTTAATATTTTATTAGTGATATTGCAGAAGGTATTAATGGTAAAGTATCTCTTTTTGCTGATGACACAAAGATTTGCAACAGGGTTGACGTTCCTGGAGGGATCAGCCAAATGACAAATGATTTAGGTAAACTAAAAAAATGGTCGGAGCTGTAGCAATTGAGTTTTAATGTGGATAAGTGCAAGATAATGCACCTGGGACGTAAAAACCCAAGGGCTGAATATAGAATATTTGATATAGCCCTAACCTCAACATCTGAGGGGTGGGATTTAGGGGTTATTATTGCAGAAGATCTAAGGGTAAGTAGTCAATGTAATAGAGCAGCAGGAAATGCTGGCAGAATGCTTGGTTGTGTAGGGAGAGGTATTAGCAGTAGGAAAAGGGAAGTGCTCATGCCACTGTACAGAGCACTGGTGAGACCTCACTTGGAGTACTGTGCAGTACTGGAGACCGTATCTCCAGAAGGATATAGACACCTTAGAGAGAGTTCAGAGAAGGGCTACTAAAATGGTGTACGGCTTGAAGGAGAAAAGTTACCAGGAAAGGCTTAATGATCTTAACATGTATAGCTTGTAAAAAAGACGAGACAGAGGAGATATGATAGAAACATTTAAATACATAAAGGAAATCCACAAGGTAGAGGAAGGGAGTATATTTAAAAGGAAACAAAGTAGCAAAACAAGAGGACATAGTCTTAGATTAGAGGGGCAAAGGTTTAAAAGTAACATCAGGAAGCATTATTTTACTGAGAGGGTGGTGGATACATGGAACAGCCTTCCACTAGAAGTGGTAGAGGCCAAAACAGTAATTGAATTTAAGCAGGCATGGGATAGGCATAAGGCTATCCTAAATAAAAGATAAATCCAGGTAAAGTATCCATGTAATTGGGCAGACTAGATGGGTCGAAAGGTTCTTATCTGCCGACATTTTCTATGTTTCAATGTGCTTTTAATTTCCTGAATTAATCCAAACAGATCCGATTATAATCAGATTGGTTTTGATCAATTGGGGATACAGTATTTTTATTTGGAGGCCATTTTCTCCGGATATCGGCGATTCAGAAATTGGGGTTGTTGCGAAATTCCAAATTGCCAATATTTTGGCATATACAGTATATCAGTTGAAACTGAGCCGACATGCACACGTCTAGGAATCCTCCCTTCATACGGGTCAGCATGTCTTGATGACTGATATAAATGAGAAAAGGGGGATGTTTCAAAGCTTTCCATTCACCCATGTTACTGCTGGTGGGGAGAGAACACTGCCGACATCCAACGAAGTGCACTGACTGTGTACAGGGCCAAACTGCAGGCTGCCTCTATATTTGCAGTGCTCCCTCCCACATGTGGCATGTCGTGTCATGTGGGAGAACAGGAAATGGGATAAATCCTCTTTTTTGACATCTACTCACACACACATCGTAGACACAGACCAAAAGAGATACATTTGATACTCACACAGTTACTACAGACATTCTATTTCTACATAAACAGACACACACAGACAAAAACATACACACACACACACACACACAAAAGCCTGTCTTCCCAGGTCATCTTATTGGATCATCCAGGGGACCCTGTGGACAAATTAAATGTTTTGGGGAATCACCCATGTCTCAGAGACAGGAATTAGATTGGCGTCTGTGCTGTAAGAACGGGCTCTCACACACGTGAGGACTGTGTCAGCTATTGCAGCAGCACCTGTGGCAAGTCGTGTATACACAATTGTAGCACAGGGGTTAAAAAGGGAAATATCTTGGAAAGTCACTATTTCTAAATAATTCAGGGTGTCCATAAAGTCTCTTTACAATTTCAAAAATGTATTCCAAAGACAAAAGAAAAGACAAGGCAAGGCAAAGGCAAAGGCAAGAAATCCAGTACCGTCTTGATGTGCTTAGTGCAACTAATGGTGCCCATATAGAGGTGTATTAAATGAGGCAAACATAAATATATACATCTCATTTTGTAATAATGTTCACTTATCTGTCATTTCATTTGCCTTTGGAATATATTTTTGAAATTGTAAAGAGGCTTTATGGACACCCTGTATATGTGTCATAAAACAGGCTAATAGATGTGTCACGTGTCATTCTAACCTCACACAACAAAAGCTGCGTTATTTATGAGCACTGCTTTCTCAATTGAAATATTTAGTTTAATTACATTATATTAATGAATAATTATGCTTTTCTGAGCATATGCTCTTTGGTGTTCATTTCTTGCTTAAACATAATCATATAACATTTTGGTAAAAATATGCAGCCTAATAGTCCAGCGCTGGATGTCAGTATGGCAAACACTTCCACGGCCACCATGTATTTCCCTTTGGTGCTCAGATATGCCGGGATCATTGCGATCCAAACACTGCAGAACACCAGCATGCTGAACGTGATGTACTTGGCCTCATTAAAACTGTCCGGCAAAGTCCTCACTAAAAATGCTATAACAAAACTGACAACTGCCAGTAAACCCATATAACCCAGGAGCGTGTAGAAGGCAATGACTGATCCTTCATTACATTGGATGATGATCTTCTCCTTATAAGAGTGTGTGTCCATCTCCTGGAAGGGGGGAGATGCAGCCAGCCAACAGATGTTAATTAGAACTTGAATAAATGAGAAGAACACCACAACGGGACTGGAGAGCTTGACTTTAGTCAGTCTTTTCCATGCAGATCCAGGTTTTGTGGCTCTGAAAGCAATATAAACCATGATGGTCTTGGCCAAGACTGAAGACACGGCTATTGAGAAGATGATTCCGAATGAGGTTTGACGCAGCATGCAGGTGATATCTCCAGGACGCCCGAGGAACAAGAACACACAAAGGAAACTGAGCATGATTGAAAGGAGGAGAACAAAGCTGAGGCTCCTGTTATTGGCTCTAACAATTGGGGTTTCCCAAAATAGGATAAAAATAATGAATACTAGAATCGTTAGCAAACATAAAAGCACAGAGACAGAGGCCAATATTATGGTCAATATGTCATCAAAATAAGAGAGGAATTCTTCCACTTTGGGAACACACTGATCCCTCTTCTCATTGGACCATTCATATTCTGAGCATCCTATGCAGTCTTCACTGTCTGGAAAAAATAAGGGGGGGGGGAACAAACACAAACTGTTGGCATTTTAACTTACACAGAAAAGTAATCAAAATGTTAATTATGTTAATTAATTGAATGTAACCCCTTTTTCTTAAACATAGCATATGATAATTTAGATTATTTTAAATAAATAAAGGTAATTTTAAGGTTACTGATAGGGTTTCAGTTAATTTTAGGATTAGGGTTACTTTTAGGGAAATGATTAACTTTAGGGTTAGGGTTCTTTTTAGCATTAGGGCTTAAATTTAGGATTTATGATTTAGTCTAGGTTTAGGGTTAATTATAGAGTTAAGGGTGGCGGAGCTTGTTTGCAAAGGAGGGAAGACTTGCTTCACACACAGGAGCTCTGTGTATCTCTTCTGCTCTTCTGGTGACTCTCCTGACCCTTCGGGGCTGTTTGTGCACCCTCCTCGAAAACATTTTGATGATAGGCGATACCTGTGCTCCTTGATCGCAATCTGGTTATTCGATGGCCCCTGTGAGTAGATTCCGGCAGTCATCAACACCTTGTCTGGTGGCCATTTTGGGGCCTAAGTGATGCTGGCTGAGATGTCTCCTTGTCAATGGGCAAAATATTTATTCTTGATGCAATAACTGATTGTGCCTGTAAGGCTAACCTATATTGATTGATGTATGGTTTGTAGTAGGCAAAGGTTATGGCTTGTACTGGCTGTGTCTCCACAATGAAGTGGTAACATGTATTGTTGAATAGACTGGCAGCATATATACCGATTTAGGACTAGTACGCGGGTCCCAATTCAAGGAGACCTGAAGGGAATACTAGACAATTGGAAGTAATATATACATGCCGAATGGCCTGTTGCGATCTGATTACGGTTGGCGGAATTTATCCAATTTAGACTGGTTTAACCGCAGACAAACAACAATAATGGTTATATGATTATAGAAACGGTTGACACAATACCAGTCCATGAATGTACTAAAAAGTCAAATTGCCTAAAACCAATTTTTGTTGTCTAATTGGATGTTTTTTTAAATATGTGTACAATGAGTGGTTTTAACCTAACATAATAACAGTTATTTTTTATCTTAAAAAATCTTATCTTCCTCACTAGAGGAATTGTATTTTGTAATATTTGGTGTTTAATCACTAGTTTCTCGATCATTAAGTTCTCAGCAAACTGTAGTGGTTTTTGGACCAACTCTGGTTAACTATTTTTGATTATATTAAGGCTAATTTTAGGATTAGGTTTATTTCTAGGGTTATGGTCAATATTAAGGTTAGGGTCACGTTTAGATTAAGAGTTATTTTCAGGTTTAAGGCTACTTCTAGGGTTACCTTTATTTTCAGGGTTAGTATTCACTTTTAGGGTTAAGGTTAAATAGGGTTAGGATTCCTTTTAGGGTTATTGTTAATGTTAGGGTAGGATAGGGATAATTTTAGGGTTATGGTTACTTTTAGGTTTAAGGATATTTTTAAATTAAGGGATAATATTAGGGTTAGAGTTAGAGTTACTTTCATGGTTAGAGTTACTTATACCGTAGATTTAGGGTTACCTTTAGAGATAGGGTTAGTTTTAGGATTAGGGTCATTTTTAGGGTAAAGGTTAATCACAGGGTTACATTTTATTTCAGGGTTGAGATTACTTTTAGGGTTCATTTTTGGGTTATGATTACTTCTAGGTTTCGGGTGTAAGAAAAGAGTTAATTTCAGAGTCAGGATTAATTTCAGGGTTAGGTTACATTTAGGATTTGGTTAATTGTAGGGTTTATTTCAGAATTAGTGTAATTTTTTGGGTCAACGTTACTATTAGGGTTATGTTAAATTCCAGGGTTAGGGTTACATTTAGGGTTAATTTTAGGCTATGTTTTGCTTTTTGGGTTAGGGTTCATTTCTGGATAAAATTTTTGTATAGGGTTAAAGTTAACATTAGACTTACTTTTAAGGTTAGGGTTATATTTACGTTAAAGCTTTCAAGGTTAGGGTTAATGTTCTGGTTAGGGTTAGTTTCAGATTTATTTTATGGATCTGAGTCCCAGTATACATCATCAGCGCACAATCTAGTAACAAACAAACCATGCGTAATGCTCCTGACTCTCACCCACGGGTGTTTGCAACTAACTTGTAGCAGAGAAGTGGACTGCACCAAGGTTACATCACCCAGGGGATGCTACCACTAGGTAGGAACTTCCTATGCTCTAGTACTCTTCCTGCAATGTTTTCATCTCACCCAGGGTGACAGCGGTGCTTTGGCTGCACCATGCAGGATGCATCGCTTGAGGACATGATGCCGCCCTCAGTTTACCCCCTTGCACCTGCGTTTTAACGCTGGATTACAATGCAGGCGCAAAAAATGCTGCCTGCATTGTTACCGCGTGCTATGGGACAGGATGCTCACGGCAGCATTGAGCGCAGCCGCGAGCATCTAGAGTTTCCCCCTGCCGGTCACATGATCAGCCGGATCTCGCCTCGCGAGATCCGGCCGGTCGGCGTAGTGACACAAAGGGAGAGACTGGGGGGACTTTCCCCCCAGTCTTTTCCAGCTCCCGCCGGACAGAGGAGGCGGTTGGAGCCCCAGTCCTCGCTGCAGGACAAGAGATGAGCATGCGATTCATTTTTTTATTTTTTATGCTTGTGTTAACGGATTCCGCTTCTGCAGAATCTGTTAACCCCAAGTCCTGGCTGTGGTTAACTTTTTGCTAACCACAGCCGGACGTTAATCAGCGCTAGTAGATTGTAATACTAACGCTGATTAACACTTTGCGCTCCCCATGTTAAGTATAGGGAGCACAAAGTATAGTAACCTCATGCTGAAAAGTGCAAGGTACCAAATGCAAACGGGTTACTTAACCTGTTTGTGTTTGGATTGTAATATGCGGTAAACACCGCAGCAAACGTTAATGCTCAGGCAAGTGAGCATTAACGTCAGGAATGTAATGTGGCCCCTTATGTATTCAAACTGGTTACACTCACATTTGGTTGAGCCCAATATGGCTCTATGTTTGATGCCTCAGGGCATCAAACATAGAGCCATATTGGGCTCAACTAAATGTGAGTGTAACCAGTTTGAATACATAAGGTGTGCATGAATTATAAAACTATCTGCATTCTGAACCATAATTTTCTTTTCTCTTCCTTTTGAGGATATAATCGTACTTTACTACTGTCACATCTCGGCCTTGCCCCCTGGTGGTGAAGGGTATTCATGTTTGTTTTTCCCCTATGGTGTGTCTGGCTGTGCTGTTTAGGGCTGATCTGGGGTTCTGTTGTGATCTCCTGGTCTGGGGTCACATGGCCCAATCACACAGACCCACTCCCTATATATTCCCAGCAGCACAGAGCCTCATTGACTGTTTGTGGAGTTTGATGGTGGTTCTGTCTGGTTCGTGTTTCCTGAGTTGCTGCAAAGCATTCCTGTTCAAGTGTTTTCTGGTTCTGACCTCGGCTTTATTTTTGACTATCCCTTCTACTCCCCCTGGTACCGTATATTTCTGATCTGTTGCCAACCTCTGCCTGATTGACGATTCTTGTATGTTTCATGTTTTACGTACCTTGTCTGTCTTAGTTTAGTATTATATTCAGAGGCCGCTTATAAGGACCTCTTTTAGTATAGTCTGTCTGTTTTGTTTACTGTCCTGCAGCCTGCTCCCTTCACGAATTGTCAAGTGTATCTTTGTGTTTCTGAGTGTCCTAAGTTGTCTGTCGGTCTTGAAGCCTTCGGAGCTTAGTGGCAATTCTGTTCTGTTTTTTGGTGCTCCTTGGTTTTGGAGAAATCCGTCTGTCCTTGTGTCCAGTCAGTTACTCACCTGCCTTAAGGGCTTCATCTCATGTTCCAAGCCACCACGATGGCCCAAGCAGGGGCTAACCGTTACATTACAAACAGTCCATTAATGCCTGCAGGTGAGCTTACTGTGTAAATTCTGTGCTTCAGATGGTTTTTGATCTGCTGACAGAGCTGAAGAGGTTAATGCTGTCTCTCAGTGTGCTTAATTATGCGGTTCCTCCCAGCAGAGTCTCTGGGGAACCTCCCATGAGTGAAAGAGAGAGACGTAGAATTCTTAATCTCTGTTATTATTGCAGTTCACCCCAGCATAAAATCTTTTGCTGTCCATTAAAGCCCAACCCCAGAATGTCATGTTCTCAGGGTGCGTCCCTGGTATCCACGTCATGTAGCCATAGCGCTGACCCTACTGCTGGGACCTCTGTTTCTGTGCAATGCAGGGGTGTTGCAAATTCCGTGTGTGGTAATAAAGCCAAAATTGTTCCACCTCAAGGCACACTACCTGCTTCCATGTTATGCAGTGGATCACTGTTTCTCAGTTCTTGTCATGGGTCTAGGGACCAGGGTGGCGCTGTTGCCACAAGGGTCCAGGGTGGTGCTGTTGCCACAAGGGTCCAGGGTGGTGCTGTTGCCACAAGGGTCCAGGGTGGCGCTGATGCCACAAGGGTCCAGGGTGGCGCTGATGCCACAAGGGCCCAGGGTGGCGCTGATGCCACAAGGGCCCAGGGTGGCGCTGTTGTTACAGGTACACAGCATAAAGAAAAACCTATGTCCGTTCCTGGCGGGAGGCCAGTTTTGTTTCTCTCTGACAAGGTGTCAGCGGTGCCAGAACCTGGCACATTGCCGGTAACACTCCCAAGCTGTGTGTCAGCGGTAACACTCCCAAGCTGTGTGTCAGCGGTAACACTCCCAAGCTGTGTGTCAGCGGTAACACTCCCAAGCTGTGTGTCAGCGGTAACACTCCCAAGCTGTGTGTCAGCGGTAACACTCCCAAGCTGTGTGTCAGCGGTACCACTCCCAAGCTGTGTGTCAGCGGTACCACTCCCAAGCTGTGTGTCAGCTGTACCCCTCCCAAGCTGTGTGTCAGTGGTTTTGTCCCAGGTGGGCCCAGAGCCCTTCACGCCTGTCATGGGCCCAGAGCCATTCCTGCCTGCTGACGAGTCAGTTGTGCCGATGTTGAGCTATGAGGTAGCCGTGCCTATGCTTTGTTAGGAGGCCGAAGTGCCTGTATCTAAACATGAAACCTTCATGCCTGGTTCTACTAGCGAGCTGCTAGTCATGCCGATTCCGATCCACGAGACAGTTGTGCCCGTGTTGTGCGAGGCAGCCGTGCCCATGTTCTGCTGCGAGGCAGCCGTGCCCATGTTCTGCTGCGAGGCAGCCGTGCCCATGTTCTGCTGCGAGGCAGCCGTGCCCATGTCCTGCTGCGAGGCAGCCATGCCCATGTTCTGCTGCGAGACAACAGTGCCCATGTCTTTCTGCGAGACAACAGTGCCCATGTCTTTCTGCGAGACAGCTGAGGCCTCGTTAGGTTATGAGACCAATGTGCTCACATTAACACATGAGACCACTGTGCCCTTGTCCCACAGTGGGTCCAGTGTTGTTCCTACCGTTGTCTTGCCAAGTGTGGGTCCCGAGCCCTTCATGTGTAATTCGGGCAATGTGCCCCTACTGCCTTTTTCTGGCGATATGCCAATTTTGTCCCAGGTGGGTACTAAGTCCTTCATGTCTGGTTTGGGCCAAGAGCCCCTCATGTCAGCCCCTGATGGCACGCTGCCAGGTATGTCTGTTTCTGGTTATTTGTCAGTCCTTAGTTAATGGAGTGACATCCAAACTGACTGGTGCTACAAATTCTAGCCCTGTACCCGAAGGTTATATACGATCCCCATGCGGGATGTTGTTCCGTGAGGCACACTGGGCCATGATCAAGAAAGACCCTAATGCTCTCAGGTGTTTTGAGGAGGATTCCGATGACTCGGAGGGTCCACAGTGCACTCCTCCAGGTGAAATCTGTAACAATGGTGAGGTGCCAGTTGTATCATATCCTGGCAATGTCCTCTGTTCCAACGGTGTGCCAGTTAAAGGCGAGTTGTCAAGTCTGTCCAAGTCGAGCTGCAAGGGAGTCGTATCCAAGTCAAGTCACGTGACCACTGTGCCCACGTCTTGCAGTGGGCCCATTGCTGTCAAACCCACTTGTGGGGTAGAGAGGTTTCAATCGTGTGGTGTTAAACAGATAACCAAGTCTGCCCCTACTATTGCCGTGTCGTGTGGGTGGTCACCAGTTCTAGATCTCGTTCAAGGAGAAGACGTAAAAAGGTGACTAACCCTAGTCCAACTGATTCTATGTCCAGTCTAACTGATGCCAAGATCCCCCAACCCCGTCATGTCCCTGAGGGCTATGTGCAGTCGCCCTTTGGACTGGTGTTCAGGAAGGACCACTGGGTTGCCATTCAAAGGAACCCTCATAGACGGGGGCGTCTTGTGGAGGAGGATGACGACTGAATGGAACCTCAAAGGACTTTGACTGGTGTTCGTGATCTGGTTTCCTGATTCTGTCTGCTATGTTTTTTGTTTTGGGTGCCCGGGAGGTCACCCGTAAGGGAGGGGGTTATGTCACGTCTCGGCCTTGCCCTCTGGTGGTGAAGGTTCTTCATGTTTGTTTTTCCCCTATGGTGTGTCTGGCTGTGCTGTTTAGGGCTGATCTGGGGTTCTGTTGTGTTCTCCTGGTCTGGGGTCACATGGCCCAATCACACAGACCCACTCCCTATATATTCCCAGCAGCACAGAGCCTCATTGACTGTTTGTGGAGTTTGATGGTGGTTCTGTCTGGTTCGTGTTTCCTGAGTTGCTGCAAAGCATTCCTGTTCAAGTGTTTTCTGGTTCTGACCTCGGCTTTATTTTTGACTATCCCTTCTACTCCCCCCTGGTACCGTATATTTCTGATCTGTTGCCAACCTCTGCCTGATTGACGATTCTTGTATGTTTCATGTTTTATGTACCTTGTCTGTCTTAGTTTAGTATTATATTCAGAGGCCGCTTATAAGGACCTCTTTTAGTATAGTCTGTCTGTTTTGTTTACTGTCCTGCAGCCTGCTCCCTTCACGGATTGTCAAGTGTATCTTTGTGTTTCTGAGTGTCCTAAGTTGTCTGTCGGTCTTGAAGCCTTCGGAGCTTAGTGGCAAATCTGTTCTGTTTTTTGGTGCTCCTTGGTTTTGGAGAAATCCGACTGTCCTTGTGTCCAGTCAGTTACTCACCTGCCTTAAGGGCTTCATCTCATGTTCCAAGCCACCACTATGGCCCAAGCAGGGGCTAACCGTTACAACTACAGCCCATTGGAGCGAATTTGGGATACCCCCATACCATCGGGTGCGCTTGACTTGGAACTCCCGTGTATATCCAATTATCTACATTTGCATTGGACAAGAGCAACCATACCAAGCTTTGGAGCGCACTAATACATTATTGTGGACAGCAACGCACTACACAAATTTTTGATATTGTATAACTACAAAGTTTTGGATGATAAAAAGTGGGATTTATTTTTTACAGGCTGTAAATGATTGAAATCTAAATGTAAAATTTAATAAATTATTTTGACATTTCTTGTTATAGTATTGTGACGTGATATGACGTATACACAAAGTAATGATAGATCAATCTGAATATGCAAGAATGATAAGCCTGGGTGTATTGGACATTGAATTTAGGGTGATCTACTCCAATGAATAATAAATAAATATTTGAATAAAACCCAAAATAGCCATGTAACAATGGGTAACTGCTACTAGATGTCAGTAAAGAGCAAAATAGTCTTTAGGAGTTATCCAGAGAGGTTCGAAATGTTACCGAAAATTAACCGGACACTAAAATTCAGTGCCATTTCGCGGCCATTAGACTATTCAGAGAACAGGCAGTTTGCCAAATTTTGGCAAATTGCCTGCACGTAAGGTGCTTTTCGAAGGCAGGGACATCCCCCATAGAGAGAAGCAATGGGTAATCTATTCAGAGAACACCAAACAGCAGTGAAAAGTTGCCCTGCTGTTCGGTGTTTTCATTCGGGAGGTTTATTCAAGTGAACCCCATAGGCTTCAATTTTAAAATATTCCAGTTTTAATACATTATCTAATAAACCGTTTATTCTTTTAATCTGCAGCAAAAAGTCTCTTTATTTATAGATTTTGTATGTTCTTTTAGTCATTTTTTGGGATTTTTTCGGCAAAACATTTTTTCAGGTTTTTCTTTTAAATCTTTTTTTTCTTTTTCTGTAACAGACCTTTTTATTATCATTCATATGATCTTATATGTAAATTTAAATTTAAACACTTTTAAATGTACGTTTTTTTCTACCCCATTCGTCAGCTTGTTGGCTTTTTCCGGCGGCTGGTTTGCACTGTGATCGGTGGCTCGGCGGGTTTTTACAGCGTGGTTTTTGCGGCGGCTTCTGTGGGTTTTTGGTGAGTGTTCGATTTAGCGTTCGGAGAGTGTTCAACGAGTTTGAGGTGGGTTTTCCCTGCACTCTGAGGACCCTGTGGGGAATGCTGAATACACTGCAGGGTGGGGAACTTTGATTCCCCGAATTGCAGGGAAACACGGGGAATGAGAGAGCACTGAAATGTCTGCGACATTTCGGTGTTCTCTGAATAACCCCCTTTGACGAAAAAAACATGTGGTATGGCCAGGAAGTGACATAGGCCAGCTACCCACCACCTCCTTCCAGGAAAGTCACATGACATTCAACTAGCCACTAGGATCCACTCATGTGGGTGGAGACAGGAATGTAGCCAACATCCTCTGGATTCATTCAAGAGAAACACAGGAAGTGAAAGACAGATTGCTGTAGGTGGAGGAATGAACACATGCACTGAGCAAGTGATGTGGAGGGTAAACTGCTGCTTCTTAATCCTTTTTTGCATTTAAAGATCACCTATTCATGTCTTTTATATTCTTGCTAGGGTCCAGAACTTAGTTACACATTTTTATGATAACTAATGTTTTTTCATATGTTTAACCCTTTCGCTGCTGAGGCATTTCCTGCCTCTGTGCTGAGGTCATTTTTACCGATTTTGCTCATCATGTTTAAACGTGTTTTGAAGGCTTATTTTAGTATATGACCCAGACTTATTATATATCGTTCTTTCCGTCAGACTCTGCAGATTCATAATATGTCATTATTATATGTATACGTCATGACCTGTCTGTATATTATAACAAAAAATGCAATAAAATATGAATTTTCAATAGTTTACAACGTGTAAAGTGTTTTTTTTTCACATTTTAACATGCGAGCAATTGCGGTTATATTTTGTATGGGTGTGCGCTTGTTAAAAAAATTAGAGATGGGGTCTCGTTACATTTTTTTTTGGGGAAAATTACGCGATTTTTAACAAACGCACCGCATACAAAAATCGTTAGTGCAGCATTATTGTTCACATTATAATTGAAATGGGAACAATATTGCTGCATTAACGAACCAAAAAAAGAAAAAAAAACTTATTTTTTTTTATAATTTTTTTTTTAAATATATATATATATATATAATATATATATATATATATATTATATATATTTAAAAAAAAATAAGTTTTTTTTTCTTTTTTTGGTGGCAGTTAGGGGTTAATGTTTGGTATTGTTGGATCGGCCAGAGCATGGCTGTTCCAACAATACCAAACATGAGTATGAAAAAAGTTTAAATATATATATTATATATATATATATATTATATATATATATTTAAACTTTTTTCATACTCATGTTTGGTATTGTTGGAACAGCCATGCTCTGGCCGATCCAACAATACCAAACATTAACCCCTAACTGCCACGGATCGGGAGATAGGGGGTACATTGGAACCCCCTATCTCCACCATTGGTGGCAGTTAGGGGTTAACTCCAGGACTGGCATCATCGTGCTATGCACGATGACGCCAGTCCTCAGGGGGCATTCCCGGAAGCTTGGCCGACATCCAAGATGTCGGCCAGCTCTGGGAAAGGATCACGAACCGGTGCTTTTCGGCGCCGATTCGTGATCCATCCCCCATGGGGTTAATGCCAGGTACCATTTGGAAGGGCAGGCTGTGCCCTTCCAAACGGTGCCTGGGTTAACCCCCTGCACACCGCCGATCGGGAGGGAGAGAGGTCCGAAGGACCTCCCCCCCTCCCTTTCAGACGCTTCCTCCGCACAAGCGGGGGGGTTGCCTGAATTAGGTGTCATCGCGCCCCGCGATGACACCTAATTAATCCGGCTGCGGTTCTGGGTGCTGGGCTGACATCGAGGATGTCAGCCCGCACCGGGGGGGCCAGCGATCGGCCGGAACCCGTCCGAACGCTGGCCCCAAAGGGAGGATGCGCTCAGCGCGTCCACCGCAAGGAACGAGACTGCGGGTGGACGCGCTGAGCGCGTCCTCCGCAGTGAAGTGGTTAATCTCCGGGGAGAGCTATCATTAATTATTTAAAACTCAAGGACCATGGGGTTATTTCAGTGTAATCTCAGGGGAGAGTCTTTTAGTAGTTGAATATTAATCGTCTAATTAAATTGTCTTTGGACCAGACGATTATATTGCTTTCTAATTACCTTTTACTCCTACCAAAGTAAATTCATTTAACCATCCGTCTGTGTGTCATTTTTCTTACTTGCTATATATTTCGTTCCACGTTATCAGCTGGTATAATTTTTAATATAAATGTTTTTTTTTAGGCAAAGTTGTGTTATATTTAGCAGTTAATGATGAATATTATTGCTGCAGAGTCTTAGCAACTAAACTGTGTTGTATAGGTTCTGCGATTAGATGTAAGGCTGCCTGAATACCAGATATTGCTTTGTTTTTGGACGCTAGTAAGTGCATTTTTAGGTTCTGTACAGCTTTGCTTGTTGCTTTTCATTGAGCACATGGTGTCGGCCATCTTGGGGCCGCATGGCGAAGTCACATGGCAGCGGCCACCTTGGTGCTCACTTGAACACATGGTAATGACATAGCAATGATTGTACAACCTGCTGCACAAACAATTCATCTAAAGCGACGTAAACTATCACGCAGGATTATCACCTTGAAGCGGTATCGAACCACAACACTGGGTTCTATAAAAAGACATGACTTCAAATCGCTAGGGATGTGCGTTTCGGGTTTCGGAATTTTCACGAAATTTCCCGATTCGTGTTTCCGGATGCGGCCGATTTTCCGAAAATTTTTAGATCCGAAAATGGCAGATCCGAAAAGTTTTCCGAGCCAAAACGAAATATTTTCGGAATTTTCGAATGTACTTGAAATGTGTCAAATCGAAATTTATTGCTTTGAAACGAGAACAGACGTTCCGAAAAAACGAAAATTTCCGAAAATACGAAAAGTCGATACAAAAAACGAGCTAAGTGACACGAAAATACGAAAAATGGTCGATATTCCGAAACCATTTACAATTCCGAAAAACGAAAATTTCTGAAAATACAAAAAGTCGATACAAAAAACGAGCTAAGTGACACGAAAATCCAAAAAATGGTCGAAATTCCGAGAAAAAATGTACACGAAAAACGAGTCGAGCCGAACCGAATCGAAACAGAAATCGGTCGAAACGAGCCGAATTGAAAAGTTTAAAGATCCGAAAAATCGAATCGAATCGAACCTACAGTCAAATTTTATTTGCTTTTGGACTCCATAAGGTGCCCCCGATGTTTTAGCCATAGTCCCAGAAGTTAAAATGAGCTAAGGAATGTCCTAATTTCTGGGCAGTTCTAACTTCAGTAACTCCAATTGACCAGTAGATGGTGACATCTGCATGTCTAATAGGTTATTAGGAATACATTGGGAATGTTCCCAAATTTTCTTACTTTTTCTAACCCTATAAGGACCCCTGACGTACTTAGTACACCCTAGGGAAAATTCCCCTTAAGGACTAAAGACGTACTACATATGTCATGGTACTTTAAACTCCCTCCCTCCTAATACTTACCTCTCTGCTCAGGGTCCCATGTCGGTCTGGCTTCCTTGATTCAAACCCACTCCTTACGGTACCTGGGAGTTCACCTCACAGTGGTCTCAAACTTACATGCTCTACTGACGTCATGGTCCCCACTCTGGCTCTCCCTGTTTGGCAGGATTTGCTCTGTTAAAATGACCCTCCTACCGAAGTTTTTATTTTATTTTCATACCCTGACCATCCCTGTCCGAGGACAGGATTTGGCCTTCCTCCAAGTGGCCATTCATAAATTTGTTTGGCAGAACAAACGGAGTCACTTTAACAGGAGTTTGCAGTTCCAGTCCAGGGGTGGGGGGGTATGGGCCTCCCACACCTTCACACTTACTACAGAGAAGCTCAGATGGCGATGCTCTTCGTATTAACTTTCCTTCGACCGGAGCCAGATGGATACGGATTGAGCAGGCTCTGGCTGGGAGCTCTCCTTTGAGCTTGTTTATGTGGCTTGCAGATGCCCATAATCCTTGGTCCCTTGATAGCCCAACACTCCAACACTCACTCCATCTTTGGAGGTGCTGGAGACACCGAGATGGCCTAATTTCGGGGAGCTCTGGATTAGCCCCATTGCTTCACAACCTGGCTTTCCCGGAAGGAGTCCGTCTGGGTGCTTTTCGGTGGTGGACAGATAGGGGTTTCCGCGAGCTGAACCATCTCCTCCTGCAGGGAGCCCTGGTTTCTCTGGGGTATCTCCGGGAGTCCCACGACCTGCCTGAGAGGGAGGTATTCCGGGCCACCCAGCTCCTTCATTTTGTTAGAGCTTCTGTCAGGGATAACTCTCCGCCACCTCGACTCACCTCTTACGAGAGCTACTGCAGACGACGGGACCCTATGAGAGGCCTGCTCTCGGTGCTGTATGGCCAACTCCTTCAGCGTACGTTCTCCCGGCCCCTGCTTACATATCTAAATGGGAGACCAATATTGGGGATTCCCTTGAAGAGGAAGTTTGGGATGACATGATCGACAGAACTACGAGGGTGACATTGTGTACTGCAATTCGGGAGAATTGCTACAAAGTGATGGCGAGGTGGTATCTACACCCGACAAGACTGGCCCACAGTGTCCCATCCGTATGTTTCCGAGGCTGCGGGGAGGAGGGCACCTATTTCCACGCATGGTGGTCCTGTACTGCGGTTCAACCAATCTGGGAGACATCTTTGCTGACTTGAGCAGATGCCTACAGATCCCCCTCCCACCAGATCCCTGGTCTGCTTTGCTGAATCGGCCACACACGTCAGCCAGGCTCACTGGATGTGAACTACAACTTATCTCGCGGATCTGCGCTGCAGTTTGCATATGTCTTGCACGCACGTGGAAGGGTCCCCCACCGCACCGATCTATGATAGACGTGAAGATATGGTATATCCTCACTATGGAACGTCTGACAGCAGTGGTGTTGGATAGGATGCCCCACTTCCAGAGGGTGTGGTCCGCGTGGTTGGGCATGTTCGCCCCCCGCCTCTACGCACACTGGCATTCACGGATTGAGCCCGATTCTGCTTCGAGAGCTTTGCAGTGGGGGAGCGGAGGCCCAGGTGTGTGCGGATGCCGTGATCGTGCTCTGCCTCCTTATACACTCTCCCACTCCCTCTTTCATTTCCTCCCTTCATTTTCCTTTATCTTATTACCCCTCCCCCTTTTTTTTTTTTCTTCTTTTCTTCTCTTTCTCTCTTGTATCCCTCTCTCTTTTCTTCTGCCGCTTGTGCCTCGCACCTCCTTTTCCTCTTTTTGTTTTTTTCCTCCAAGTGATTGTTCTTGTTTTGAGTTAGAGCGACGTTGTTGATGGAGTTCGCCTTCGTGGCTGGGAGGACCCCGTTCTGGCTCTGAACTCCTGGGTGGAGGGTGGGGTGTGGGAACATGGGGCTTCGACTGTATGTTTTCACTCGCATATACTCACCACTCCTGCTTGGAATGTACTTATTTTGAATTGTTGATTCGCTTATCTTTCTGGGTCTTATTTGGTTAAACTTCTTAATAAATATTCATTTAAAAAAAAAAAAAATCCCCGTATTTAACTGTTTATTAAATACACTATATTGCCAAAAGTATTCGCTCACCCATCCAAATATTCAGAAACAGGTTGTGGCGGGATGGAAGTCCGCCTGCGGTCCTGCTCTATCTGACCCCCCCCCCTTTGATGGCGTCCGGCCCGACTACCGAGTGGCACGGCACTCGGCGTCTCGAGCGGCCTGGAGGATGAAATGGCGTTGGTCCGGCGTCTGGAGAGATGGTGCGGTGTTGCCTTGGGGATCCCGTTTCTGGGTTGAGTGGTGATGCAGGAGACCGCTGAGTGTCTCCTGCAATAGTGATTGTAGCTCTGAAATGAAGACACCAGACGTGGCTGTATGCTTTAAAACAGTGAACTGAATTTTATGGGTTTCAACAGGGTCATTTATACAACTTCACACAAACAGATTACCAACTCCCCCACCCACACAACCAGCACTGATTGGCTCCTTTCCCAGCCTCCTGTTCCCTATCAGGTCCCTTTCAGCCTTCCCATTGTCCAGGGATTAGGCAGATGAGGTCTTGGAAAAGCCTCCAATCAACTGGCTTGCTGTATCCTCTATCTTGCCCTTTCAGGCTCCCCCATTGTCCAGGGGATTAGGCAGATGAGGTCTTGGAAAAGCCTCCATCTTGGGGCATGAGATCCTTTGTTCTGTGAAACCAAGCTGGGATGAGCAAAATGGCGATGGGGAAAAACACATACAAACGGTTTCTTTCATACTTTTACAGTCACATCATACAGGGTACATTTTTATTACATTACACCAATAAAACCACATCTAGCAATAAAATAAGAGGTCCATAGGCTCACACGCAAAACCAAAACAGGAAAAATGGTCTTTAAAAAGGGTTCAGTCTTTAGTCCTGTGGCTCGCTGAAAAGAGCTCTCATGTCCGTTCCGTGACACAGGTGTTCCAATCACTTCCATGGCCACAGATGTTTAAAAATCATGCACCTAGGCAAGCAGACTGTTCTTACAAACATTGAAAGAATGGGTCGCTCTCAGGAGCTCAGTGAATTCCAGCGTTGAACTGTGATAGGATGCCACCTGTGCAACAAATCCGGTCGTGAAATTTCCTCGCTTCTAAATATTCCACAGTCAACTGTCAGCTGTATTATAAGAACGTGGAAGTCTTTGGGAACGACAGCAACTCAGCCACGAAGTGGAAGGCTACATAACTGACAGAGCGGAGTCAGCGGATGCTGAGTTGCATAGTTCGAAGAGGTCGCCAACTTTCTGCAGAGTCAATCGCTACAGACCTCCAAACTTCATGTGGCCTTCAGATTAGCTCAAGAACAGTGCGCAGAGAGCTTCATGGAATGGGTTTCCATGGCCGAGCAGCTGCATCCAAACCATACATCACCAAGTGCAATGCAAAGCATCGATGCAGTGGTGTAAAGCACGCCGCCACTGAACTCTAGAGCAGTGGAGACACATTCGCTGGAGTGACAAATCGTGCTTCTCCATCTGGCAATCTGATGGACAAGTCTGGGTTTGGCGGTTGCCAGGAGAACGGTACTTGTCTGACTGCATTGTGCTAAGTGTAAAGTTTGGTGGAGGGGGGATTATGGTGTGCGGTTGTTTTTCAGGAGCTGGGCTTGGCCCCTTAGTTCCAGTGAAAGGAACTCTGAATGCTTCAGCATACCTAGAAATTTTGGACAATTCCATGCTCCCAACTTTGTGGGAACAGTTTGGAGCTGGCCCCTTCCTCTTCCAACATGACTGTGCACCAGTGCACAAAGCAAGGTCCATAAAGACATGATGACAGAGTCTGGTGTGGATGAACTTGACTGGCCTGCACAGAGTCCTGACCTCAACCCGATAGAACACCTTTGGGATGAATTAGAGCGGAGACTGAGAGCCAGGCCTTCTCCTCCAACATCAGTGTGTGACCTCACAAATGCGCTTCTCGAAGAATGGTCAGAAATTACCATAATCACACTCCTAAACCTTGTGGACAGCCTTCCCAGAAGAGTTGAAGCTGTTATAGCTGCAAAGGGTGGACCGACGTCATATTGAACCCTATGGATTAGGAATGGGATGTCACTTAAATTCATATGCGAGTCAAGGCAGGTGAGCGAATACTTTTGGCAATATAGTGTATATCTTAAAGCATTTTTTTTTTCTCACAGACAGCAAGAAGTCCCTGCATTAATTTATTTGTTAGGATTATTTTGGAATTTTTGGGGAATTTTTGGATTAATCTTTAGGGTTTTTTTTTTTTTAAAAAGTATTTTACCAGGAAGGATACATTGAGATTTCTCTCATTTTCAATTATGTCCTGGGTGGCGAGTCTGTACCGTTAGGTGTCTTGCCCAAGGACACTTCCTTTAGAGGTGCTCCTGGGGATTGAGTCTCCACAGGCTATCTCCACGCAGAGCAGTGATGTTACCTCTACTCCACCCAGCCAGTTGTTTAAACCTTTTCGCTGCTGAGCCTTTTCACGCCTGTGTGCTCAGCTCATTTTTACCGCTTTCGCTCATCATGTTTAAACACGTTTTGAAGCCACATTTTATTATACCACGATTATATATCGTTCTTTCTGGCAGACTTGACAGATTCATAATGTATCAATATTATATGTATACATCTTGTCCTGCCTATATATTATAACAAAAAATGCAATAAAATTAGAATTTTCAATAATTTACAGCGTGTAAAGTGTTTTTTTTCTCTTTTCATCATGTGAGCATTTGCGATTATATTTTCTATGGGTTGCTATAAAAATATTAGAAATGGGGACTTACATTTTTTTGGGAGGAAATTACGTGCTTTTTAGCAAGCGCCCCCCCATAGAAAAAATCGTTAGTGCGGCATCATTGTTCACATTATAACTGAAATGGAAAAATATTGCTGCATTAACAAAACAAAAAACCCCCAAAAAAACTGTTTATTATTATTTTTTTTTATTATTTTTTTTAGGGATATGCTAGTTACAGCAGATGTGGGCTCAACCACTAAAAATTTTCAAACATTCTTGGGAGTACAAAAATTTGGGACTTTTCCCTGCCTCTCCTGTAGCTGCTGCAATGCAGTGATTAAGGGGGAGAGGTTTTCACAACCACATACAGGTGAACAATTTAGGATTAAAGATTTCTTCACTTGTAATAGTTTGTTTGTAGTCTATGTGATTAAATGTCCATGTGGTCTTGTATGTGGGCGAGACCACATGGAAAATTAAGGAAAGAATAATTCAACATAAATCATCTGTTCATACAGGCAAAATTGATCTGCCGATACCGACGCATTTTTGTAAAGAGAATCATGCAATTTCACAACTTCGGTTCCAAGTAATTGATCGTGTTTCTCCACTAGACAGGGGGGAGATCGTGCATCATTATTAAAAGAGAAAGAAAAAAATTGATGTTTAAGTTGGACATTCTTTGGCCACGTGGGCTCAATAAAGAGATCAATCAAGATATATTTCTTTAAGAGAAATGGCAGGCTTGATCCAGTGTAAGAGCTGTCATGCATTTGTTTTTAGATCCAATTTTTGGAGGTTTGGAGTGTGCCTGATATGTAGGCAGCTCTCTTTATTGCAGCAGGAAATTGCCTGTTTGAAGTCTGAGATTTGTAAATTATCTGTTACTCAAACTCAGGCTATGGCTATGACTGTTACAAAGCCACTGCCACAGAGGCCTCCTTGGAGTGGCAGATGGACTACTGTAGGATCTGGTAGACTTAGAGTTGTGGATAGAAGACATGTCCCACAGTCTGTGGCTCTTCTTAATTCTTTTGAGGCACTTTCAGAGTGTAGTGGTGAGACGGAAGTAGGCTCAGACACCTTGTTGAGGAACCACCATCCCTATGCCTAAGGTATGCAGGACTGCAACCAAGAACAATAAGGAAAAGGTGGGACATGATAGAAGGCAATTGTTGCTGGGTGATTCTATCATAAGAGGTGTTGAGCTGGAGAGTAGTGGTTTGGTGAGATGTCTTCCTGGGGCTACTGCTCGTAGAGACAAGAGACGTATTCTCAATATTGTCAAACAAGCAAAGCAGCAAGGGGAAGTGGATGTTCTAGTCCATCTAGGGACAAATGACTTGGCTAGCAATGAGGTTTCTGAGATTAAGGAAGATTTTTGTGTTCTTGGAGGTGAAATACAGCAGATTGCGTCCACTGTGTCATTCTCTGAAGTTTTGCCTGTGCATAACATTCAGGATAGGCAGATGCGCAATAGGGAATTTAATTTGTGGCTTCGGGAATGGTGTCGAGAGCAAGGATTTGGCTTTGTGTCCCATGATAGCTCTAATTGGAGCAGAAAGGAACTGTATAAAATAGATGGTTTGCATCTTTCTCATAGGGGAACATATGTTCTCAGTGAGAAGTTCAAAGGTTTCGCAAAGAAATATTTAAACTAGGAGGGGGGAACAAAAGGGTAAAAAACAATCTGCCTGATTGTCCCCAAAACTAAATCGGAGGGTGCAAGCAACATGCGGGGAAAAAAATGACAAGCTCAGAGTCGTGTCTATAAATGCTCGCAGTTTAGTCAATAAAATCAATGAACTGGAGGCAATGATGGCAGCTGAAAAAGTATATTTATTTGCAGTTACTGAGACATGGTTCAGTGAGAAAAATAACTGGGACATAACAATACCGGGGTACTCTTTATATAGAAAAGACAGAGAAGGTAGGAAAGGAGGAGGAGTGGCCCTGTATGTGAAAAACAACATAAAAACGAACCAAATAAAAGTGAGCGAGGTGAACATAGAGTCAGTTTGGGTTACGCTAACATTTGGCAATCATACAGTAGCTCGTGTAGGTGTGATCTATAGACCCCCTGGACAAGTAGAAGAGCTAGATAATCTGCTGCTTGAGGAAATAGCCAAAATGGCAATGAAGGGGGGCGTGGCCTGACTCCGTTCGATGGTGGACGTGTAGCGCCGGAGCTCCGCACTAGAGACCCACTAAACACAAGAAAAACGACTCACAGTAAGCGCAGCTGCAGCACAGGACCGGGGAACCAGTGGAGCACAGTATGTCCTCCCGCAGCGGTACCAAAAAAGCGGGTTCCGCCGACTTTTTCCCGCCGAAGAGCCAGAAACAGCGCGGCATTGGGGCTCCCAAGATGGCGGCGGCCTCATCCTCCTCGTCCCCACGTGCATCTGCCTCCCCCGCTGAAGACAGCTCAGGGATTGACGTGGTGACGGCCAAACTAGCACCTATGCTGGCAGCCCTTTCTGATGCATTATCAAATCGCCTAGACAGCGTGGCGGCGGACATTAAAAAAGATATTAAAGAAATAGGAGACCGCACAGACAGATTGGAAGCAAAGATGGCGGAATTTGCAGGGGCTCATAATGTTCTGACAGAACAAGTGGAGGATTTACAATCTCAACTTCTGGGGGCACTTACTAAAATTGCAGACTTGGAGGATAGATCACGTCGCCATAACTTGAAAGTGAGAGGTATCCCAGATTCGATATCAGCTCATGACCTTCCGGATTATGTTACTGAACTATTTCAACAACCCCTGCCTGAAGCCACCTCGGATTCCCTCCTGTTTGACAGAATTCATCGACTTCCTAAACCACCGTCAGCTCCGGCTAAGGCGCCTAAAGATGTCTTACTCCGTCTTCATTATTATAAACCTCGCGAGGACATATTGCGTGCCCTGAGACATCCTGGGCTCTATCCCCGACCTACGATCATATTGCTATCTTTCCGGACTTGTCTCGCACTACCCTCCAACACCGGCGCAACTTTAAACAAGTGACAACGATGCTCCGTGATCGCAGTATCGCATACAGGTGGGGCTTCCCAACCAAACTGTTGATATCTCGCAACGGAGTTTTCCACTCGGTGACCCGTATCGGAGGGCATGCAACTCCTGAAAGATTGGGGAATGGAACCTGTTACCCCTCCGTCACAGCGGCAAGATCCTCCACCCCGCTTGACCCGGAGTGGCACAAGAAGAAAAAGTGATTTGCTCTATGCTATTGATGTCTTGCGAATCTTCGGATTGCCACGTGCTTTGGGCAGAGGAAGAAAGCTCTCGGGATATTTCATCGTCTTTACGGTATCGTATTTCGCCGAGTGTGCCTCCAGGGTACTTTTTTTTTGGTTGGTCTTCCATGTTCCCATAAACGTGACCCAGGTTTCGGGACTGTGGTAGCAGCTGGAGTTGATGGGTCCCGACGTGCGCAGCACGGCGCTGCTTTTTGTTCCTCCATCCGGGCGTTCTGTTGGGTTAATTTTTTGACCCCCCACTCTCGCTCTTCTTTCGGAGTATGAGAAGTACACCCGCTTCTCGGGCTTCTCAAGAGAGATTGTCTCTTTGAGACATGTATATAGTTCCTTCAACACCACTGTGGTGTTTTTTGTTTCTATGTTGTTTTCTTTTTTCCTCATCACCATTCACTGACTGTTCTCAAACACGCTCGACCCGAGCCATATGGGCTGCTTTGTTTGTCCAAAATGAGAATTGGGGGCTCTGCTGGCCCAGGAACCGTATACAGTTTTTGGTCTCAATTGTATGAAACTTATGTCCTTCAACGTTAGGGGCTTAAATGCTCCTTTAAAAGACATGCATTATGCTCAGAGATAAAACGGGGAGACCCAGATATGGTTTGTCTACAGGAGACGCACTTTCGTAGATTGTCTCACCCTTTGTTGCAGGTACCTCGCTATACCACGCAATTCCACGCTACGGGCCACCAAGTCTAGAGGGGTGTCTATACTACTGCATGATAGAATGTCTTTTCAACTTCACAGAAAGCTGAGTGATCCGAAGGGCCGCTACCTTATCTTAGTGTGTACGATTAATCAGAAATTGTTCACTATATGTAATATCTATAGTCCTAACTCATCTCAAGTATCGTTTCTTAAACATGTACTGCTCAAAATGTTAACAGTATCAACTGGCGAGGTGATTGTGATGGGCGATTTTAATGTTTGTCCAGATTCGCTTCTAGATAGGTCAGCCGCCTCATACGCACACATTAGAAAACAATGTAGGGAATTGTCGGACCTTCTGTCTCATTTTAATCTATATGATGTGTGGAGGGTTTTCCATCCAGGCGAGAGAGGATATACTTTGTTCTCCCCACCTCACAATTCATATTCCAGAATAGACTTTTTTTGCATAAGAGGTTCTTTACTGCCTTCTGTTCGTGACTGCGACATCTCGAGCTTCACGCTGTCTGACCATGCCCCAGTATTCTTGACACTAGCAGACGACTTCCAGGTGTTTAGCAGGCCTCCTTGGCGCCTCAACGACTCTCTTTTGGGCGATCCAGAGATATTAGCGGACTTGCAGTCCTCACTTGACAATTACTTCTCGGAGAATAAAGATTCTTCCTCGGATCCGACTATTCTCTGGAGAGCTCACAAGGCAGTTATAAGAGGGGTGTGCATTAGATGGGCAGCTATCAGGAAGAGACAACATATCGCAGATAGACTGGAGTACTGACCCGTATAGACGCTTTGACCAAGGCCAACCAAACCCAACCGAATCCAAGTACGGCTCGGGAACTGGCCAAAGCGGAGCGGACCTGACCGACCTAGACAGTACAACACATTTCTACGCATTACAACGCCTTAGAGCAAATAGATATTCGACCGCGAATAGGGTGGGACACTCGTTGGCGCTCCGCCTCCGTACTCTTCAGCAATCAACCAGAACTTCCTTTTTGTTAAATAACCGAGGGGAAAGGATATATAAACCACAGGACATAGCGAACGAATTTGCGACATACTATCGGGCTCTATACAATTTAAGAGACGGGACCGCAGGCCCAGACCTTCGATATCGGATTACGAGGCTATTTAGACAAAATAAACTTACCGACTCTATCACAGACACAACGTGCCTCTTTGGCTTCCCCGATAACATGCGAGGAAATCGCGGAGGTGATTACATCCCTACCTAAAGGCAAGGCTCCAGGCCCCGATGGGTTCACGTCCACTTATTACAGAACTTTCCATCAAACGTTACTTCCCCATATCCGTGGCTTGTTTACCACTGCGATGGATAGTGGGAACCTCCCTTCTGAGCTACTTAATGCCGCTATAGTCACCCTACCTAAATTAGGTAAACCCCCCACTAGTTGTCAAAACTTTCGACCAATCTCTCTGATAAATGTAGACCTTAAAATATATACTAAGATCCTGGCGAATCGCTTGGCATTGACTATCACGAGTTTGATCGGGATGGATCAGGTCGGATTTATACCCGGCCGTCAGGGTCCGGATAACACTCGTCGACTACTCAATCTCATTCAAGTGCTTACTTCGTCTTCTACGCCTGGTCTCATACTGTCATTGGACGCGGAAAAGGCGTTTGACCGAGTGCATTGGGGTTTTATGTCAGAGGTGATGGCAAAATTCTCTATCCCACCCGAGTTTGTTAAGGGGGTTTTTTCGGTTTATGCTTCTCCGTCTGCCACGGTACGTTTTGCGGGATTCCATTCTCGAGCATTTCCTATCACGAACGGCACAAGACAGGGCTGCCCGCTGTCTCCACTACTGTATGCGCTCGTCTTAGAACCTCTGGCTCAGATGATCAGGCAGTCCGATGACGTAAGGGGCATAGAGGTGGGTCCGCAGACGCACAAATTAAACCTTTTTGCTGACGACGTCCTCCTTACTTTGACATCCCCTAAAACTTCCTTAGAGGCTCTGACTAACATCTTGCACGAATATGGTACATTTTCATATCATAAGATTAATTTTTCCAAGACTCAGGCGCTGCCAGTTAATATTCCAGATGACGTGCTGACTACACTAAAACAGGAATTCTCGTTTGATTGGAGAACTAAATTTCTCACGTATTTAGGTATCAAGCTAGCTCTTTCGCCTCAGGTCTTATTCGATATTAATTACGGAAAGTTGCTCATAGAAATTAAATCCCTATTGCGGTCTTGGCACCCCCGACGATTATCGTGGTTCGGTCGCATTGCGGCGGTGAAAATGACGATATTACCGAAAATTTTATATGTTTTTCGAGCCCTTCCTATTTTTATACCTCGAGCGTTTTTTTCTACTTTGCAGGGAGTGGTTAATGCCTTCCTATGGAATTATCGGCGCCCCAGAATCAAATTTCCTGTCCTCTCACGCCGAATCGAGGGGGGTGGATTAGGGGTACCGGATTTTGCAAAATATAGCCGAGCTGTCCATGTTGCAGCGATGATAGTGTGCCTGGGCTATGCTTCCCGTCCTCAATGGGCGGTTATGGAAGCCATTACTCTGACCCCTCACGATTTAAGGGTACTGTTATGGGTTCCCCCTCCGAATAGACCAAGGGGGATGTTCACATCTCTGTTTGCTACGACGACACTTTCCTTGAGAATATGGGACAGTATGTTCCTGAAGATATCGGGGACGGGCCCCGTATCAAGAGCGGCACCACTGAGGATGTTTCAGTATATCCTTCCCCATTTTAATGCGCAATGTTGGGCGACGAAGGGGGTTTTCAATTTGTGCCAATTAACAGATAAATGCGGGGTATTGGAATTTGCGTCGGTGCAATCTAAATTTCACCTGCAGGACTCTTATTTTTTATCTTATTGCCAATTGCGTTCATACCTGAGAACTCAGGGATTCACGGCATTCTACTCGATCCATAAACCGCCCTTGACGTTAATTGAATCCCTCGGTGTCTCCCAATTGCTATCGAAAGGCTTAATCTCCATCGGCCTCAATGCAATCATGAAGGACAGGGAGCTACCCTTGTGGCGGTATCATTCTGCGTGGGAAAAAGATCTAAAACGTTCCATTGAGCCAGACTTGTGGGCAGCTGTGTTCCGTAGAGATGTGGGGGTGTCTAGAAACGCGACTCTCCTGGAAACAAGTAGGAAGGTTCTCTACCGATGGTACTGGACGCCGGATAAAACGTCTAAATTCGCTTCGTCCTCTTCCTCAATATGTTGGCGTTGTAGTTCACAGACAGGTACTTATATGCATATCTGGTGGCAGTGCCCTCTATTGATTCCCTTCTGGACTATGGTGGTGGTATTTGCTACGGCAGTGGTGGGTACTCCTATTCCTATGGATCCCGGATTCATCTTGGTGGGACTGGGAGGCCCCAAGTTAACTAGGCAACAGTCCAGAATGACATTTCATATTATGTCCACTGCATTACTGCTGATAGCACAGAGATGGAAATCAGACACGGCCCCATCTATGGGACTCCTTAAGACGTACATGACTAGAGATAGGACTTATGACAGCAGGGCTATAGAGTTTCTCTCGGTGACCCCCCTAAACAGGACCCATGGGAATTGTGGGACATCTATCTAGTGAAACAGTGTGTGCATGGAGGGGTGAGTAGGCCCGAGGATAGGGAAGAGGCGAGCGTCTCGGAAGTTAAAAGGTGACCCGGTTATTCTGCGAATAGAGGGATTAGTTAATGGGTGCCAGAAAGCTACCTGTACATAATAGACAATGGCTCTTACTTTACTGGTGATGGAGATGTTCCCCCCCCTTTTTTTTTTTTTCTTTTTTTTGTGTTTTTTTTTTTGTTTCCTTTTTTATCTTCACGTCTCAATGTAAGTTTGTAAGCATATTATAATTATTGTTGGTTTCCCTTCCCTTATCTTTTTTTCTCTATCCCCATTGACTATGTGCTTTGAAAATAATAAAAAAATTTACATTTAAAAAAAAAATGGCAATGAAGGGGGAAGTTATTATCATGGGACTTTAATCTTCCTGATGTGAACTGGAAAACCAAAACAGCTGGGGCACCAGGAGTACAAATATTCTAAACTCCCTACTGGGATTATCTCTAACACAAGTAGTTGAGGAGCCGACCCGTAAAGAGGCCATATTGGATTTAATACTCACAAACGGAGGTTTGGTATCGGACGTTGTTGTAGGTGAAAATTTGGGATCTAGTGATCACCAGTCAGTATGGTTTAATATAAGAACAGGGATGGAGCCGCACCACACAAAAACAAAAGTTTTAGACTTTAAAAAAAACAGATTTTTCTAAAATGAGACTTTGTGTGAAGGAGTCATTATCAGACTGGAGGAGTTTAAAGGGAGTCCAGGGAGAAATGGATTATTTAAAAAGCATTATTGAAGGCCACAGGAAATTGCATTCGACTTGTTAGCAAAAAAAAAAAGGGAAGAAACCACTGTGGTACTCTGCAGAAGTGGCCAAAATAGTGAAGAACAAAAGATAGCATTCAATAATTATAAAACAACTCAGAGTGAAGAAGATAGGCAAACCTATAAGATTAGGCAGAAAGAGGCAAAGCAATTTATAAGGGCTTCCAAAGCACACGCAGAAGAGAAAATAGCTCAGTCAGTAAAAAAGGGGGACAAAACATTTTTTAGATACATAAACGAGAAAAGAAAAGTAAAACAAGGATTAGTTAGATTAAAAACAAAGGAAGGAAGGTATGTAGAAGAGGATAAAAGTCTTGCTGACTGCCTCAATGAATATTTTTGTTCAGTCTTTGCAGAAGAAAAGGAAGGAAAGGGATCTCAGTTAGGAGGAAACACTAACGAGACAATTACATATCAGTTTACAGAGGAGGAGGTTCTACAGCAGCTGTCTAAAGTAAAGACAAATAAGTCAATGGGGCCTGATGGGATCCACCCTAAATTATTAAAAGAGCTCAGTGATGTAATAGCAAAAACCGTTAACAGATTTATTTAACCAATCCTTGCTAACGGGAGTCGTCCCAGAAGACTGGAAATTAGCAAATGTTGTGCCCATTCACAAGAAGGGTAGTAGGGAGGAATCTGGGAACTATAGGCCAGTTAGTCTTACGTCAGTAGTGGGGAAATTAATGGAAACCATGTTAAAGGAAAGGATTGTTGAACATCTAAAAACACATAGATTACAGGATCAGAAACAACATGGGTTTACCTCAGGGAGATCATGCCAAACTAATTTTATTGATTTTTTTGATTGGGTAACAAAAATAATAGACACAGGTGGTGCAGTAGACATTGCTTATTTAGATTTCAGTAAGGCTTTTGATACTGTTCCGCATAGAAGGCTTATCAATAAATTGCAATCTTTGAGCTTGGATTCCAATATTGTTGAATGGATTAGGCAGTGGCTGAGTGACAGGCAACAGAGGGTTGTGGTAAATGGAGTTTATTCGGCGCAAGGTCTTGTTACCAGTGGGTACCTCAGGGGTCAGTACTTGGACCCATTCTATTTAATATTTTTATTAGTGATATTGCAGAATGTATTAATGGAAAAGTATGTCTTTTTGCTGATGACACAACGATTTGCAACAGGGTTGACGTTCCTGGAGGGATCAGCCAAATGACAAATGATTTAGGTAAACTAAAAAAATGGTCGGAGCTGTGGCAATTGAGTTTTAATGTGGATAAGTGCAAGATAATGCACCTGGGACGTAAAAACCCAAGGCTGAATATAGAATATTTGATACAGTCCTAACCTCGACATCTGAGGAAAGGGATTTAGGGGTTATTATTTCAGAGGATCTAAAGGTAAGTAGTCAATGTAATAGAGCAGCAGGAAATGCTAGCAGAATGCTTGGTTGTGTAGGGAGAGGTATTAGCAGTAGGAAAAGGGAAGTGCTCATGCCACTGTACAGAGCACTGGTGAGACCTCACTTGGAGTACTGTGTGCAGTACTGGAGACCGTATCTCCAGAAGGATATAGACATCTTAGAGAGAGTTCAGAGAAGGGCTACTAAAATGTTGTACGGCTTGAAGGAGAAAAGTTACCAGGAAAGGCTTAATGATCTTAACATGTACAGCTTGGAAAAAAGACGAGACAGAGGAGATATGATAGAAACATTTAAATACGTAAAGGGAATCCACAAGGTAGAGGAAGGGAGTATATTTAAAAGGAAACAAAGTAGCAAAACAAGTAGGACATAGTCTTAGATTAGAGGGGCAAAGGTTTAAAAGTAACATCAGAAAGCATTATTTTACTGAGAGGGTGGTGGATACATGGAACAGTCTTCCAGTTGAAGTGGTAGCGGCCAAAACAGTAATTGAATTTAATCAAGCATGGGATAGGCATAAGGCTATCCTAAACAAAAGATAAATCCAGGTTAAGTATCCATGTAAATGGGCAGACTAGATGGGCCGAAAGGTTCTTATCTGCCGACATTTTTCTATGTTTCTATGTTTCTATCTCAAGGTTGATTGTAATCTATCTTATGTTGTCTGGCATTAAAGCGTTAAATGAATCACCTGGAAGCATTTTTTGTAATCA